>VYXC01001380.1:303457-346642 GCA_013397175.1 Platysteira castanea
TTATGGAAATGCTTTTGTTTTACAGAATAGCGTAATAAAAGCTGAGTTTAATTCCAGTTATGGAGACTGGAGCAAAGAGTTTGTGGGCTTGCATTACAGTTGAGATGCAAGTGAATGGTAGCTGCTTCTAAATATGTATCCTTGCTGCAGATTGCTACCATTCAAATTACAGACCTGTGAGATAGGTGTTCAATAGTGCAAGTGAGCTGAAGTTGTATTCATACATCTTGTGGGTAGCAAACAGCATTTGGTGATAAATACAAGAGTGGAAAAGTGTAACAATTGCTTAACTCCCATATACTTTGTGCAGCTGTGCCTACGTAATGAATATATTCACACCCAGGACCTATTTGAGGTGGGTTCAACTCAGTCTTATTGCCTGGTGTTGGCTATTGTAATAAAGGAAAATTTAGTTACCTGGGTATCTTCTCTCCTGTTCACAACTAGACCCTTCCTTGACCAAGGCATACCTAATACTTTCACTGAATGTTTTCTACCTCTAACATGTTGAGAATATTATGTTCTTTAGCATGATCTGTATCTCTAAGAGAGCAATAAAGGTCTAATGGACAATGTCAACATCTCAGTAGAGAAGGGCATGCTTATACTCAGTCACACAAAACTCCAGGGATGATTTTGAAAAATGCCAGCTGCAGAATCTGGCCAGGTACTTCTGCTGTGTTTAACAAGAAGGGTATTTATGTGGAAAAATTAGCAAGCTAATGTGAAATAAAAGGGCTCTTGATATAATCTCAGATTCTGTAATTGCAAACTAAAGGTCACATCCTTTAGATCTTGTTCAATTTATACCAAAGTAACCTAAGTGCAAACTGGGTAGAAAGCAAGGGCCAGTTTGGGTCTCCAAGTTTTGAGTTTAGTCTGCTAAATAAGAAAATGTGCACAAAAGAATGGGTGAGTTTAAAGGATACAGTCAGTTTTCACTTTGGTTTTTCAATCAGAGAAAACATACTCCATGGAAGATTAAGAGTCTGTAGAAACTGGCTTTGATAAACAGGAAATCATGACAGAAAAATTTCAGACAGCTCTAGGGATGCAGAAAGGCGATCTTAACTTTAATAATATGCATAATACATTTACTAGTATTATACCTTAAAGAAATTAGATACAAAGAAGAAAAAAAATGATAACTTCAGAGTTATTGACTTGAAGTGTTGTGCAGAAATTAATAATATTTTTGCAGTATGCTCTACTATCTCATTCATTGTTCAGGACTTGTCCTTGTTTGCTTGCTGAACATTAAATAGAAATAAATCTTTCCTAAATATGTCAAGTAAGTCTTTTGGCTGAAGTAATTGGCATGAGAATGAAAATATGCCGGGCTGGGTTCCCAGCAACACAGCTTGTCTTTGAAGGAGATGTGGAAATCTGTTGATATTTTGCATGGGACTTACACTGTTATTAGGAAGAACAGCATTATCATTTAAAATGAGTTAAAAAACATATTCAAAAGAATTTAATGTATACTTTACTGTATACTCTTGCTATTTCTAGCTTCATTCAGCTTGGATGATTCAAGGTCCTGGCTGAAACTGGAAATACAATACAATACAATTCTTGTACAATGCCATAACAGAATGTCTTCTTTCTACAGTGTGAGCTGATACCAGAAGCTGCCGATATCTAATTTGTTTATCTCTGCATAACTTATTCTTAAACAGAAGAAATTTTAAGCCTCAAGTCGTATTTCTCACTGCAGAGGTGAATGGCAGTCTGGAAGGAAGTGCAGCCATGTTCTGTTGATGAATGTCATACATATTTATTAGTCCTCACTTAAAAGATTACTGTAAATCAGTATCATGCTTGTAAAGTTAGCAGAGAATATTACTTATATGAAAATATAAAATCTGTTGACTTTCAGGTGTGCTTGTGCTTATAATACTTGCAAAAATGATAAAGTGTTTTGAAACACCACCTTCTGCAGACCTTGGTAGTCAGTGACAGTAGAAGTTGAGATGCCATTTTGAATCTGATAATCTATGACCAACTAAGCATAGGAGAAGATTTTCCGTCCTAATTTGTCTGAAGGCAGGAGTGCTTCAATTTCCTTTCACTAAAACCCTCCTAAAACCTTCATGGCTTTTGGAGGATTAACAGAACTTTAGTGCATCCATGATAAATTTGATTTTTAGATTTCAGCAGCTGGTACTTTACCTCAGACTGACTGTGTTCATCTTTCCTCCCTGCAGACATGCATATTGTAGAATATTGATTTTAAGATCTTCATCCAGGTCAGGTAGATCTTGGAAGAGAAATAAAAATATAATCTTTTTTTGTTGTTTTTCCTACTATGATTTTTAGAGAACACATGATTTCAGCTGTTTGGATGAAAATGTTTTCTCCAACAATTAAGTAGAAAAAAAATGTGATGTAAAAACAAAATCAAATTTCTTGTATCCAAAGCTATCTTTAAAACTAATGTAATCAATAATGATATCTAATAATACTCTTATTCCTTTTATCCAAACTATGCCTTTACACGAATTCAAAAATTAATGACTTGTACATAGGAGACTGAAAATAGGGATAATTCAGAGCTGACACTAGTCTGTATCTCATCTTCACCCTGGGAAGCCCCTAAGGAGTTAATTAAGACATCTCTGCAGTTCCTTGGCCCTAAAGCTGGATGAAAAGTGCTCCAGGGTGGTGAAGACACTAAAGTGTTTTCAGGACTAAGTCCTTAAAGCTTGGATCTTGGTGTGGCTGGTGTTGACATGCACAAGCAAAAGTTAATATAACATGATGTTACTTCAGTTTTTTTCAAAGAAAAGGTGTTGGCTTCAGAGGCCGGTCAGTGGTGAATGTGGGGGTGAGAATAGAAACTACCTTACACGCTTACCCTTGCTGACTGGCAGATACAGGGAGGCCACCCTTCCCAAAACCCCTGTGCCTGCTCATCTTGATGCTAAGCCTCTCTCTGCAGATAGCAGGTGAATTTGTGTAACCTTTAACCCTTCCACAAAGCAAACCCTGTTAGAAACTGCCTTGCTACTTCTTCAGACAACAAGATCTCCTGTGCAAAGGTGAGGGTTGAAACTGTCTTTCTCTTCTATTCTCTACTGTACTCACTTCATGTTTTCCAACATGAGTGAAGAGGAGTAGTCCTGTAGAAGAATTCCTGAGGATAGTGACCCTTTGTATCATTCACCCTACAGACTTCATTGCACAAGCATGGATTTTTATCTGCTGAGAGGAGTGACCTGGAGCCTCTCTGTAGCCAGGGATCCCAGGTGTGTCATAACAGACTTCAGATTCAGGACGGTTCAACTGGCATTTCACAAATATTTATCCTGGCACTTCTGGGACATTGGCACCCTTTGTTTATTTAAAAAAGCACAGCAGCTGTTGATTATTGCACCTTTAATAGCAGTAAAAGTGTTTCCGAATTTACTTCTCTCTAGCAATGAATCGCCTGGAAGTGCTCTCCAGTGAACTCGCTCCCTGCCTGTGGTCTCTCTCTGCTCTGGTTGCTCTCAGTATCTGTGGGAAGCTCCACTTCGCCACTCAGTGTTCACGATGAAAATATTCACCACTCTGTTGACAGTGATGTAGCACATCTAATTCCTGTTCAGACCTAAAGAAGGGTTTTGTTTTGTGCAATGATACTCTTTTTAAAAGGTATGAAATAAGGTAACTCCCCCAGTGTATAAATCTAAATCAACTGCTTTCTTTTTTTTTTCTTTTTTTATCTCCTTAACTCTTTGTTCAGTTTTGTCTTAAACTAAAATAAGCTTTAAAATAATCACGATCTTTGTTACTTTTTAGCAGAAATATCTGTGGTGGCAAATACATTCTAAGCTAGCAGGAATTATAGAGAGGGCACAATTTCCTGCACATGCAGTAACTTTCAGTACTGTCAAGAGTACTTCTTCTTTTTCTTTTATAGATATAGGTAATACCTGGTGAGCAGAGGTAAATCAGCAAAGGCAGCCTTCATTACAACAAGCTGATTTGCCAGGGTATATAGGTGAGTTTAATGGAGGTAAAGGGTTCTATCTGTTGTTTCAGTGATTAAGTTCTTTCAGTGAGGAAATTGGGTTTTCTGTTCTCCTGCTTAATACTGCAATAAATTAAAGCAGTGACCAAACAAAGAACATACCACAGTTTTCCCCACAGGTATTTTAGGACCAAGAGGTCTTGCTCTTTCCTGAAAGAAAAGAGCTATTACAAAAAAAGAGAGATTGTGCACAGCACTGTAGAGGAATTTTCAGACATAAATGTGGTCTCTTCAATACAGGACTACAGTAAAAGTGCTGCTTCTGATGAGGTTATTACCCAGTCATGTGATTTGGAGAATGAAGTCTTTCAGAAAAACATTAACTGGAGTAACTGCCCTTTGAAACACCTCTGCTTCTAAAACTGGGTAGATAATACTAATGAAAGGAGGTAGCAAAACCCAAGAAAAATACTGTATCATATATTCTAAGAGTTTTTCTCTTCCCCCATCCCTTCACATTTAGGGCTGCACTGGAATTTTTTTCTATCATATTTCAGTTTAAAATTAAATATTCCCAAAGTGATAAACTGACCTTCAAATTAAAGAAAACCTAGAATATAGATTATCATAGGCTTAGTTGTAGGGAAATGAAGGGCAAATTCCCGCCTTTTGAGGCTTCTCTTATAGGAGGAAGTCAGAAAGGTATGGACAGGATACATGGGCCTGGTTGTAGGCAGTAAAGCTTGCAGTGAAAGCTCACCTCGTCCTGGGGAGCTCGCCAGTAAGGCTGAAGGTAACAGGACGTGTTTTGCTGAGTGACCAAGTGCTTTGGCATGCACTGGTTAGTAATGCCTGGCTTTTCCTTAGAGTTCATCCTGTGAGCTTGTCCTTGCACATGAGTCACATCCTACAGGGCATGGTGCTCAGCACTGAGGAACTGAAAAAGTTTGACAGGTGTAAAAAGAGGTGTATTTTCCCCTCAAGAGCAATATTCATTGGCACTTCAGCACCTTCATGGTTTCCTAATAGTAGCGGCTGTAGAGTTTCTATTTCCAGCATTGCTTGAAACACTCTTGGGATGAACCTGAATGATCTGCATTTTATTCACATTCCCTGAGGCGTTGCTTTCCCTGAGACTACCCAAATGTAAATATAAAAACTGGGCTTGACTTGTCCTCTACAATTATTACCAGTTTTTCCTGTCATACTGTAAGTATGATGTACTCTGTGTAGGCAGGGCTGTGTTGTGTTTTACTGTGTACCATGCATCATCCCTGCATGAATTGATAATCACAATGAAGTAGCAATAATATGCCTGGTTTCGAGCCACGGATACAAACCACATGAAAATGGGTTTTATCTGCCTTAAATTGAAGCTTATTCTAAAAAAAGAACTGATTTCTGCATGGGGGAAAACTCTTCTTTACTCAGCTGGTATTTGTTCTAATATGTACAAGCTAACCAAATGCCTGTGCTCCAGGAAGATACAGGATCTTGAGACTCTGCTGCCTCTAGGAGCTAATTGCTCTCCCTAGCACTTAGAGGGTTTCCAGTAGGTGTTTTTAAGCCCTAAACATGTAGGGAAAATAGTGTAATAAAAATCAAAGTAAGGTCTTATGAAAGGGGAAGGTGATACTTATCTTATGAAAGGTTTAAGCAAGTTGATTTTAAGTGTTTATACTCTGCAGTCATAGATTTCATTCTCTCACATCTCTGAATTTGCAAGCACCAAGTGAAGCACATCCAAGTGGACTCGTTGCAGAGAATAAGGGACACAAGTTGACAATGCCTCATGTCTGAGAGGGTACCTCTTAATAATGATGACAAACTACTTTCTGGAGAGGTACTTCATGGTGTTCTGTAGTCCTCAGCTCTTGCAGTGTGGCCCTTTGTCTCAAAACCTTGTTGTCTACAGCTTCCATAAATTTTCATTTGGGTTGTTATCTATTTTCTGTTTTTTGACTAATTTCGAATATGGAAGAGTTGTGCCTTATTTTTGTTGAACAAGAAAGAAGCGTATATACATGATACACTGCAACCTTCTTGCCATTGTGGCTTTTGTGCTTGTGACAGAAGAAAGATGTTTGTATTTCTTCTAGAACTGTTACCCTGGGAATGGGGTCCTGCACTATTCATGTAGGCTTTTTCCTTTTGCTTTGTGCTGGGTTTTAGTGCTTCACACGTATACCAACCTCTAGGTAAAATTTCTGTAACAAAACCGTGTGATCATTGGGCAAAAGACTTGGTACAGCTGTGCCCTTTGCTTAGGTTGTGTATAGGTAACCTCTTACTGCAAAGTACCTTTTGAAAACTTTATCTGCTTTTCATTCAAGCACCCAGAATGCTTATTCCTATTAGAAAAGGAAGAGAAACTCCTTCAAATGAAAACAGACCCAGAGGCATTTTGGCTGAGCATGCAGTAAGTTGTTGCTTCTGAACATTCTTTTCGGATTGTTATAGCTTCCTATTGGTAGCATTAAAAAAACCCTTAAATTCAATGTGCAACATTAAAATATAAACTGATACAGCAAAACCAGTTACTTTTTTCACTGTGCTAAGCTGTGTTGAACTATACTGGCTGAAAGAGAAGACATAGCTACAAAATTACCCCAAGAGTTTATTGCTAGTAGTAATGTACAGAATTTTGAGTGTAGCTCTACAGGCAAGAATCTTCTAGGAAAGGGCATATCTTCTGTTTTAATTTACCCTTGATAACATCTTTACCACTGAACTGGTTTCTGGTTGTTTTCACCAGGAACAACTTTTGCAATATTCCTTGTTTAAGCTTTTGCGTGGCACTTGTCTTCAAGACCCAGCAGGTGAGATAGCAGAGCAGCTAAAAATAACTAAAGGATTCTTAGTGGGGGACGGTGGTGGTAGAAATAGGTGCCATGATCTCATTAAACCCTTTAAACTGTTTCCATTTAAAATTGAAGTTATTCTATAGGCATTTTTACAGGGCTTGTATAACTCTTGGGGCTATGTGCAATTTTCTGGGAGTGACAGATGATTGATTTTGTGCTAAGAGAAAGTGGATGGTTGCATTTGTGAGTGTTTTGAGTTCAAAAGTCCAGAAGTTAGGTGTGTGAAGGAAAACTTTATGATGAAGAGTTGCATTTTGGAGAATACAAAGTAAAACAGAGGATGTGTCTAATTATTAATAAGTTCCTGGCCTATGCTTTTTTTCACCTTTTTTTTTTTTAAGTAATTCTGTTCTCTGTGAAAGGTACTCAAATTAAAAAAAATATATACCTTCTGTACATCCTGCTATTTCAGTGTGAAGAAGCATCATATCTCTATTTGATATAGGCAAAAAGAAAGAAATAGGAAAGATTAGTGACCTAAAATATTTGTTATGTTTGTAGCCTTTTGCTTTGTTAGGTGAATAGGGTTTGCATCTTGATGATTTTGGATCAAAGGGAAAACTAGAATTTTCAGTTGTTTAAATATTCTGAAATGTGTGCTTCTTGTTGCTGTTGGTGGGCGATTTTTTTTCCTTTTCATTTTTAAAATCTGTAGTTCTCAAAATAGGTAGTGTTTTTTCCTAATTTGCTTATTTAATTCACTTTCTCAGTCCTATTCCTCAGAAAAGTGAGACGAGGATTTGAAAGATAAAATACTGCTTAAGAGAAGCCGATGATTTATGCATTTCACGTGTGGAGAAAATGTGGGGTTTTTGTTTGGTTTGAGGTTTTTTTTAAGTAAAATGTGTTGGGTTTTTCCTTTTTTTTCTTTTTATGACTTCTTTGGGAGTGGGGCAATAACCTAGATGTTGTTGCACTTGAGCAGTTATCTGACCTTTTTATTGATCATAAAATTCTCTGAAGTTCAGTCTGATCCATGGAGTGCTGAGAGAAAACTTCCCCTTGTCTCTGATCTCCACATCTGCAGTTTTCTGATCATTTTTCTGGGTCCCATGGAAGAGTTTCTGAAGGAAGCAGGTTGCTTTGTTGACAGCTGTTCTTCTACTCAACTCACTCTTTTATTGCTTGTTCTCTGGTCTCTGAGGCTTGCAGAGAACTATGGGTTTCTCTGGGTTAATCATGTGATAATCCTCTGAAAAAATTCCCTCCTGGTGTGCTGCAGTCAGAGCAGAGTGTCTCGGGTCTTGGGTCATTCATCTTTTAAAAAACACATCCTTCAACTGAAGCTCATTTTTCACTGTTTCCGTCTTTACTTGCCTTCCTACTGATGATGGCAGATAGCAGCACTCTCCACGCTTGGTTCTAGACCTCTTCCTTCCAGAGTTGCAAGATACTTAAGAGTAAACCTTGCTGGCTTTTCTAGGAGAGAATTGATATGGCTCACTGATGGTTTCAGCTTTGTGTGGCAGCAGCACCATGCTGGTTTTTTGTCTGCATTTTTTCCCCTTCCTTAAAATAGCAACAAAATACAGTAGCTTAATTTTAATATTGAAATACTTAATCCATCTTTTTATGTCCCCTTTTCCTGGTTGTTTATGAGCAGCAGTCCAGGATCTGCAGTTCAACAAGGGAGTGTCAGAGTTTGGAGATCTTGACTGATACGGATTGAATGAAAGAGGTGGAATGAGGTTCAAAGGAATGTGCGTTTTCTCTCTAATTTAAGGGGCTGAATCATGACTACCAGCCCCTTTCCAACTTTCTTTTTTTTTTCTCATTGCCATTTTATCAGCAAAGCTTTACTTTTGTGCATTTACGCAGCACTGGCCACTCAGAGGCTTGGGGAGGATCTTTAAATAACACGTTTGTTAGGGTTCGTATGCAGGAAAAGTACAGGAAAGAACATTTTCAGAATTGCCTTTAGGGGAGCTGGATATAGTCAGTGCTGACCCTGCAAATGTGCAGAGATGAAAATAATGGTTGGATTACAGTAATTCACAGTGCAGGAAGGAAGCACAAGATTGCACATTGAAAAAAAAAAGTAGTTCCCCATGCATTTTAAAAAAATACTATAAATTCTTCCTTGTACCTCTTTTTTTTGTTACTTGCTCTTCTCTTAAAAAATCCCACCTATATTCATTTAAAAAAAAAAGCAAGCAGGCAAATAAAAAATGACAAACAATAAAAACAAACAAACAAAAACCCAGCAACAAGAAAACTAAAACCAAAACAACTCAAACCTCGAATAAGTTTTCCAGTACTTTATACAACAACAGTCTGTGGTGTTTGGTGTAAGAGTAGCTATGCAGAGTTGTAGAGCCTTAGTTACTCTGGAGGTTAAACAGTCCCTTGAGTCCTCAGAAATCCATAGATCCAGGTACAGAGCAAGACTGTGTAAAGATGTATTAGTAGGAGTTTCTTTCCATGCCACCCACAATTAATAGTCAGGTGTGAATAATCTCAAGTATAAATGAATCCTCTGGGAATTGGGTTTGTCTTTTTGAGTTGGTAATGAAATGAAGCCAGTTGAGAAATGCCTGGATGAAGGAAGTCAGTGACAGTATTTGGTGCATCTAGGTCAGCAAATAAGACCTTCCTTTGCTGTTGATGAAATCACCTGCAAAATCATGAAGAAATGGCCTAAAGGCAGGCTTACTTTTTGAATGTTATGTGATGGTTCAGTTTTTAGCAAGTCTATCAAAAATGAAGGAGTGAAACAGTAGAGGACTGAAAGATTAAGCAGATGAGCTCTGTCTCGGAGCACGTTGTCATGGAGAGAGAGGTGTCTCTGCACTGCAGTGTCATTGTAAAGGCACAGCTGGAGGTCCTGGGAGGGGTTGTGTCAGGCCCTTCTCCATCCCAGTGGCAGCAAAGGTGGGCAACAAAGGTACTTTGCTGTAGTGCCCCGTGCAAGGGGCTTCCACTGTGGCTTTCCAAGGAAGGGGCAAAGGATGACCCTGAAGCAGTAGTGGAAGGACTTTCCGCTCTGGGGAGGCTTCGTGTTGTCTGAAAAGCTTTCACTGTGAAACCAGCTGTTCCCAGATCCTTTGGGAAGAAGGGAGGAAGGAGCTATTGGGTAGGACCTGCTCTGCAGACTGTCATCTCTCACCAGAGAGTGTGCTGAGGTGTGGCAGGGCCACATTCTGAAGAGTGCTTCAGTAAAACAATGTAAAAGATATTTGGGTTCCAGAGGTTTGTGGGACCTGTGGTTTAATGCAAAAAAAATTCTGTTCTAGATGGCTGTAAATGTTAGTAGTCATCTAGAACAGAAACAACCACCTTCAAGTATAAAAGATAAGTAATAAGAAATTAGTAAAACATAGTCCTGTCCTGGAGAATTTGTAAGAACAATGCAAATGATATTGCTTGGTAAGTTTCACCAAAGAAAACCCCACAACTTGTGATGTTTAAAAATCAAACTTTGCTTTTAGAATGCCAGGTTTTTCTAGGTCTGAACTGAAAATAGATTCCAGTCTGTAGCTTGTTTGAGTCAGATGATGAAATGGGAAAAATAACCTTCCCTTGCATCAAACATGTAAATGGCAGGTCCATCACACAGCTGGGTGAAAACAGTAATTCAGACTTTCAATGTTAGATCTTAAAATGAGAAATAAAGAAAAACATTTCAATGAAGATATTTGTTTAAAATATGTTATTCAAGTGAAAATTCCTACTAGAATATCCGTGGGATTTAATTATCCATTATTCAGATCTCTTTCCCCAAGAGGGGAATGCAGATACACATATTGAAGTTTGTTCAAAAAAGAGTTGGATACTTCTAGTTTACTGCAGTACTTTTCTGACTTACATGTTGATTGGAGCTTTCTCAATACCCAGTCTGTTGAATTATAGAGATACAGGTACACCTTATTTCACATGCCATGTTGATATGAAAGTGTAACAATATTTGAGTTCGTTTAAAATAGAGGTTACTGATATTGCATGTACAAAACTTGTGGAATGTATTGGAAAAGAATGGTTTGCAGGATTAGAAATGAACTAGTTTTCAAAATAAAACCAGCTCTAAAATTATAAAACTCTTCCTTTTCTACAAATTGCCTATATTTTTATGGGGTATTTGCTGAACTGTGCAATGCTACTTGGTTAGCAGAAGAAATTAAAACCAAAACTGTTTACTAGGGGTTTAATAATAATAAAAAAAACAAGAAAGCAGGACTCGCGGACCTACTCCCTGTTTGTGTGATGAAAAGGCACTTTTTCTTAGTGGGGTCTCTGCTATTAAGCAAAGTATTATGATAGTAAAAGTTGCCGGAAATGCATTTTGATTACATAAGGTGTGAAAAGCTTAATTATGAATGAGTAAGCACACTCTGGTTGGCATGGAAATACAGAAGCTAATTTTGCACCAGTCATATTTTCATGCTGCAGTTGCTTGACTTACTAGCTGTTGCTTTCACATTAGCTCCAAAATCCAACCTTCTCCTTCTGCGCTTCCAGAAATACCAAGTGTGCTTGCAGTAAGAATGGAGTAAAAAATGTACCTTGTTTGAGCACGGGTAACTCACCTTCTGGCTTGTATCCTTAGCCCATTGAAATGTAAAGTTTCCAAATTACTTAACTTAGAGGGCTGGAAAGTAAACTGAACTCCAAAAATGCTCTAGATTGTTTTTGTTTACCAGGTTTTCTGAAAAGCTGCCTCTCCTCCAGCTCTGGCTGAAGAGTCCTGGTCTGTATGATTTTCATGGACAAGCTGTTTCTGAGAGCAGACTTGAGTTGCACTGATCTGGATGGTCCTGTGCAGAATCAGTGGCTTTGGCATTGGAGATCACAGTGAAATCTGAGTCATAAATACATCTGGCCATAAACTATGGCTGTACTTTTGAGACTGTAAGGCAGTTGGGTACAAGCTTGCAGAGGGAAATACCTGATGTCTCTCCTAATTGGAAAAAAAATTAAGTATTTTGGCTTCGTAGAGTACCAAAAGATATAATTTCTCCTTTTCAAGAAATATAAATAGTAGGGCATATACACTCAAGGAGGTATGTCTCAAGTATGCCCATCTGACCACTTGATAGGTGGAACTAATTCAGTTGATGTCTGAGATGCTGTTAAAGCCTAAAAAATACTTTATTTTCTGGGCATAGTTATATGTCTGCCTTGTTTTACTACATTAACAGTGTAAGTCAAGTTTTTAAAGGTTGCCAAGGACATGAATTACTGTGAAGCTGAGAATCTGTGCAGTGACAGTGAGTATTTTAAAAAAATGCAGTTTCCAAGAAATGAAAGCCTTTGACTCAAAGGGAAATGTCATGAGTTTATGGATCTCTTAAAAAATGGAAACTTAAGTGGGTTTGTTTTTATTAAAAAAGTATAATTATTTTAAATATGGAAGTTGTCCCACAGGATGCATGTATCATACAGTGAAGCTTTCCCGATGAAGTCTTACTCCCTTGAACTTCTCAGACCAGCAGTGTGAGAACATGCTTTCCTCTAACATTTACTGAATTTAATACTTGGGGAGGAGGCAGGGAGCTGGCAGATTGGGCCAGAGGTAGGGGGCTTGAAACTAAATAACATGATTCTGTTGAATGACTTGCATATGGCTTAGTGCATCTCTACAAGGTCTTATTGGAGTCAGTAAAGCTATATGGTAGCACAAGTTGGTTGTTGTGATTATTCTTACAGGATTAATGTTGTGGCTCTGCATTCAAAGTGCTTTGCAGCTACCCACATGTGCCTTGTACGTAGCACTTGGTAGGCAGGTCTAGAGATGGGGAAAGGCAATGCTGTTTAATACATTTTTCCCCTGTGAATTTTCTTGATTCTACAATCTGTTAATAAAATTAAAAAGAGTATTTTCATGCTAATTGTCATTAAATCTTTCAAATTTCAGAGAAGAGGCTTGGAGTCTTTAGCAGATGGTTGAAAATGAAATGCACTTTGGGGGAAACAGAAGCTCTGCCAAATCTGGACCTTGAACAGAACTAGTCAAATAAACAGAAGTGAGACACAGCAGGGATGGTTTGGAATAGGCTTTATTATGGCCAGAAAGCTTCAGGCTGTGAATGACCTAATCAACCTAAGCTCCAGACATATACCTAAATGAGCTTCCACTCTACCAGTCCTCATAGTACTCCATTTTTCTTTACTCAAACACCATCCTAACAGATCTGAGCTCTTTTAGAAAATGGAAGGTTATAACTGTCCATGCTTGTCCTCTTTTCAATGCATTTGTCCTATTCAACTCTCTTAATGCCTGTGTTCTTAATTTTCTCCTTTAGTTTTCCCATTCTTTTTCCTGACTCAATTCTGGCAATTTTCATGCATTTGTTGAGTTTCAAATGACTTGTTGTTCTATGAGAACAAGAAAAAAGAGCAATGGCAGCAAAGCTCCTCAGTGTTGAGGGGCTCTGGAAAGCTGTTCAGTTCCCACTTATCCAAAAGGATTTCTGTGTGACCTTGTCTCCTGCCTCATTTCCATCTCTGCAGCATGGGGATAAAGTAACACGCCCTACCAGAGAAAGGGAAGCCATGCTTAATGTCATATAAATCCCATTCCAAAGGGGTCCCTTGCTGTCTGCATTTGCTACCCTGCGTGGTCCCTACTGCACTTAGGGCCGCTGTTTACAACTGGAACAGCAAACAAGCTTGGGTTTGGTTCTGTTCATTTATCCAGACTTGGCTTGATTTGCTGTGAGCAGCCCACAGCCATCGCTGTGCACAGCCCCGCTCGGACAGCGGCTGCAGAGCACGTCCGTGAATGTCACCCGGACGTGGGCTTGGTCTGGAGACACTGGTGCGGGCAAGAAACTGAAACAGAATAACATAACTCTGATCGTGCTTGAGCATTAGCCAGGGCAATGACAGAATGCTATAAGCATCCTTCTGTTAATAGCTGAGTAAAGGCTGCATAGCATCATGTTGGTCTCCAATGTTTAAAGAATGGTTCAGTGTGGAATTTGAATGGCAACCGCTTGTGTGTCTCTGTGGTGAATTTGATTAACAAATTGGACTAGCTTAATTTAAAAAATAATACATTGTGAATGTATATTAGATACTAGTATATATTATATATAATAAAATAATAAGTATATGTTTGTATAAAATTTTCACACTTGACACTTTTTATTCAAAAATCACATAGTCTCACAGCCTTTGAATCAGTCTCCGCTTTGTACCAATAGACATGAACTTTCAAAATCTTTTTGTGAAAAGTAGGTTACCTTTGAGAGTAGGAGAGGCTGTTTTAGGGGGTTTGATGTGGGTACATAAATAGTCACTTGCATTTACGAGGCACTATTTCTCTGGAATTCTAGGGGACAGGAATTAACCTGGTGTAGTAGGTGTTGGTTTGCATCGCCTGAGGTGGTATTCCTAAATTCTGCAACATTATCATGGTTTTAATATGACTTCAGTCATTCACACAGAGATATGCAGGGGATCATGTAATTTCCCTTTGTCGTTCTGGTTTCAAGTGACCATAGTAGTAATGATTTACTGGAATTCTAATTCCCCTAACAATTAGTAGGCACACTGGAGCCCACTGGGTTTTATTCAGAGCTCATTGAAGCTAATGGAGGGGAAAAAAATCCCTTTGACCTCATTTGGCATTGGCTCAAGCTCTTTGCAGCTGAAGCTGATGGCTTCATCAAAATCCACTTAACCTTCCAGGGATGAGTGTGTGGCAGGCACTGGTTGTCAGGTCATTCTGGAGCTTCATGGGTTCACTGGGAGGTGCTTCTACACTTTTCCCTCATCATTCCCTTTATTTCCAGTGTAGGTGAAAGGAGCAATTTCAACAGTAGCAGAAGCCAGTGTGATGATGTCTTATGTGGTCTCTAGTAACATGGTCCAACCTCAGCATTGTTTGGGTAACCCAGGATTCATACAGTTAATAATAAGTGTAACAGAGGATATGCCTTGGAATTAACATTCTGACATGTCTGTTTTCCTTGTTTTCACAATTTTGAAACATCCTGAGGTAAAAAACCAAATTATGTGCCTCCCTCCCACTCCATTATTTAATCATATCCCTGAATGTTTCCATGTTTTAGATATGCCTTTTCAATGAACAAACTTACACAAGTAAACACCTAAATATAAGCAACTATATAGCATGTTGGTTTGAAACTGATTCCTATTTCAAGAAAATAGAAAACATAGGAATAATATAGATGAAAATAAGAAAATTATTAGCCTTCCTTAACTCTTCCTCAAAAATGTGACAAATTCCACACAATCCTCTTTAATGCTCTGCATTATCATATAAACACAAATTTAGAGATGTCATTATCATATTAAAGTTTTTCTTGTGTCCTGGAAAAGTAAATTATCTGAAGCTCACCTGATTCCGTTTAGCTTAGTAGGACACAGAAGGAAGTTTTCATGGAGTTTCTCCCAGTTAGAGCCCATCAGGACACCACAAGAGCTTTGTTATTCCCAAATGCCACATTTTGCTGTGTGAAAGGGTAGAGTTAATGAACCTACAAACTCAAGCTTGTTTCACTGCTCCTGAGGGTTAGGAAAGAGCCTTGCTAAGGCAAACATGAGTCTGAACCTGGTCTTGGGCAAGCTGCTGTAGGGAACCCTGTGCGATCTCCTGGGCTCCCTCCCAACCTCAGCCACTCTGAGTTTCACGACTGATTCTCTTCAATGGCAAGGAAAGCAGTAAGATCTGCTTGTTAACTCCTCCAGGGCAAAACTGAAGGGAAAGACCTCTTTCCCCTTTTCACTGGGCTGATGTACTGGGTTAGGATGCTGCAAATACCTGCTTAACCAAGCTTTGCATTTCTTGTGTCGAGGCATTGGCCATGGGTCTTCTGAGAGCGTATTCCTGTCCCTTTGATTAGTGCTAGCAGCAGGGAAAGCTGCTTCCACCACTGAGGGATATGTTTTCAAAGCAATGTGTAGGGCTTTGGAATGTGACACCATTAAATCTTAACGTGCATTTTCAAATAAGGAGCCTCAAGGCTAAAGGTAACTCTTTGATCTTTAAAAAGCTTGCCACATAGAAGAGTGAGTTTGAATGTATACTTATATCTGCAAACACTTGCAGGTAATTAGGTTTTAGTTTCAGGGCTGCAGGACTTTGCAGAAATTATTCAGATTTCAAAAGGCTCAAAATAAACATCAATTTCTATTTATCTCATGGGATTGAGAGGGGCATAAAACAAACCTTTAATGGCCTGAGCCACGCTTTATTAATTGCTTTGTTGAAGAGATAAAACCTGTGGGAGTTTGTGTATTAAAATGGGATGTGAACCAGCAGAAATCCAAGCAGGATCTGAATTTGATTTAAAGTGAGTAAGAAAATACACAGCTGAGCTTTCCTCTGTTGTTTAAAAGATTATTACCCTAATATATACAGTTTCTTTGTTTTTAAGGAAGCATGTCTGGATTGAGCCATAATTATATGTGAAAGCATTTGAGCTACTCATTCAGTATTGAAGGAGCTGGATCTGTCTAAACAAAATGATGTGCAATTAGGGAGCATGGGGGAGTTGTCTGTTTGCCATATCTGAAAATAAAGTTATCAAATTATTACCCAAATTGTTCCACATCTGACAACTGTAACTGCAAAGGCTTTTAATGGTAATTTTTCAAAGATGGGTCAGGTTTGTATACTGTTTGTGACTGGGGACAATGAAACATAGGAGTTTGGTTAGTTTGATTTTTTCCTTTAATTGATACTTCTTTTTTTGTTTGTTTCCAAAGCTCCTCTCAAGGAGGGCTACTGATAGAAAGTGAACCTTTTTCCTTGTTGGATGAAAAATTGCCTCTTTAGACAAAATAAAAGGTAGCTGACTGCGGGAGTTCTGCTGGCATTCAAACTGATACATTAATCAATTCTTTAAATCAAAACTGCTATCTTGTTGAATTTTGCCTTTTTGGTTTTTTTAGTTGCTTGAATTTTCACTGTGTTTCTTAAAGTGAAGAATGCCTGATTTTGTTTAATCCCACGTGAAAGAAATACTGCACTGCAATCCTTAGTGTATTTTATAGCCCTTATTTATTAATTCTGTTATTAATGTCAGTGAAGTTTCTGCAGAACAAGTTTTGCATAACCCTTGTGTGGACAGTCCTACTTGTTTTGGTTATGTCCTTTTGCCTTCTTTTTCTATTACTCTGTATTCACATAAGTTATGAGAGTATTCTCCTCCACCTCCAGTGTTCTGTGTTAAATCCAGAAGTTACTGTTTATCTGTCTCTGAAAATAATGCAGACAACACTAGATGGGTTCAAATTACCGTGATCATTAGCAGATATGTTTTTCAAAGGGTTAGGAAATACCTTCCACTTCAAAGAAAATACAATGGTAGAGATGCTGAAGCGGGTCTGAGTTATGGGCCAGAATTACAGTGATGTTAAGGCTGAGGACTGTGGTCATATATTGCCATGAGTCTTGTTCAGCATGGGGGATTGGAGCCTAAGGTTGCATAAGTTTGCAATGAAGTCTGTAGCATAAATATAGTCTCAGGTACTGATTCTCAAAATAATCACAGGTAGTTAGAAAAGTTTGTGTATAAACTGTCTTGCTTGTTTGCTATCATGTTAAATCTAAGAGATCTGTATGTTTCTTTTCTCCTGTGGCACTAAAAATGCCACTGTGACTGATGAAGAGAGAGCACATAGCCCTAAGAAATGCCTGGAAGAAAATTTTCATATTTAAACTGACATCAAAGCTGCATTCACCTTGCTTTAGAATGGGAATTCTGAACTTTTTTCAATCCTGTCCCTTATCTAAACCATTAACTTGCATAGAAGAGTCTTAAAAATTGGTGTTTCGGGGCTAAATAAGGCATTTTTGTTGGAGGTTATTGAGACATGAAATGATTACTTATCATCCCTTGAAATGACATTACATTTAAATGCAATGGTACATGGGCACTTACCGCTACCTTCATCTCTGTTAATCCTTGCTCACAGCCTGCAAATTGAACATTCTCTCAGCCTTATGGGATGCACTGAAATTCTCAGAGTTATAATTGGTTTTCAGTGTGCCATCCTGCATGTTACACAATTTGGAGACTCTCTTCCAAACTGAAAACATTTAGTGAACCCCTCCAATCAGAACACATTTAGTGAATCCCATGCTGTGTA
This sequence comes from Platysteira castanea, assembly GCA_013397175.1. Classification (NCBI taxonomy): domain Eukaryota; kingdom Metazoa; phylum Chordata; class Aves; order Passeriformes; genus Platysteira; species Platysteira castanea. The sequence goes on from VYXC01001380.1 coordinate 321,335, forward strand.
TTCTTTCCCCTTTAATCAGTTTTATCCATGAGTTCACCAAAGATTCAAAGGGAAAATAAAAATTCATTTTATCATGATTGATTTAAAAATTCAGGGGACAACCTCTTTGTTATTGATGGCTTTTAAATTGCTGTGCATTGTTAGCTGGGCATGCCTGTGAAATTCATCAGCATTCCACAATCTGCCTCTGTTGTTTGCTTACAGATAGCAGCTCTAAATTTAGATGAGCACAATATAACCGTACCAGACAAAGTTATGGCACTGTCTGAAAGTCCTCGCAAGGTCTGCCTGTATAAATGAGCCCTTTTCCATAGAGGTCCATAGGAACCTGAGCAGAAAAATCTTTGGGAAGGCAAAAGCTGAGGCCTTGATTGAGTGTTCCACATGATGGATGTTGTCCAACCTCATTGCTCTTCTGAAGCAGTGGTTGGGTTAAAAAGAGAGAAAATGGGAATGAGGCATCACACTGATGGAGATACTCCTGGGTCTTGCTCCAAGGTGGGGGTAAACTGTATGACTTCAAAGAACCTGGGAGTGTGTGAACCATGGTACTCTGCTGGGGAAGCAGGACAAGACAAGAACTTACAAAGGGCTAATTCTTCCTTAACTTTCCTTCTTGCATTCACCCCTGAATTAATGAAAATTGTGTGAGTCCCCAAAAGGAAGCCTATCATGATAACTGGATTCTTGTTTTTCTTCTCTAAGATACCCCAGCTAACACGGTGGATCTGTACAAAGGCAGCAGAGTCTTCACTTACAGGTCTGATCTTAGGGGGTGTCCATGGTCACAGGTGTGATGGTGATAAGCAGTTGGTGTTGAGATGCTCCACTGAAGTTTGCGGCAGTGCTGCCATAAGCACGCTAAATCTGAAGGTGACTCAGGGTGTGGGGAATTGCATAAATGTCCATCTGTATGAAAGATTCATCAGTTTGGAGAGGTGGGAGAAAAGGCTGGAGAAAAGAAGATTTGTGGGAGACCTTATTACTGACTACAGCTACCTGAAAGGGGGTTGCAGGCAGGTGGGGGTCGGCCTCTTCTCCCAGGAAACCAGTAACAAGACAAGAGGAAATGGACTCAGGCTGTGGCAGGGGAGCTTTAGGTTGGCCATCAGGAAGAATTTCTTTACTGACAGGGTGGTTAAGCATTGGAATGGGCTTCCCAGGGAAGTGGTGGAGTCACCATCCCTGGAAGTGGTCAAAAAATGACTGGACATGGCAGTGCTCTGGCTTAGTTGATGTGGTGAAGTTCAGTCAAAGGTTTGACTCCATGCTCTTGGAGGTCTTTTTCAGCTTTAATGATTCAGTGATTGTATTCTGTGATTCTGAGTAGTCAGAACTATGTTTCTGTCTCATTTGGCTGAATATTAAGTGGTAGAAGATGTAATGACTCTACTTACATAACTGAAACTGTTCTTTTTTGAAATTTGACTAGAAAGTGGATCTTATTTTTTTTATTATTAGTGGTGTTAGTTATCTGAAATGGTCATTTTCTCCCACCTACAAATAAAGCACTGGTGTTTCCCAAACTGGTTTTCATGTTCATTTTTATGTTCAAACTGGTTATCATGTTTCATCATGAAAACCTATGTGCTGCTGCTTTTGTGCAGAGTTTTTTGTTATTTCTCTCCTGCTTGTTTGTTTGAGTTTTTCCTCAATAAACCTTATTCTCAGTGAAACAGGTATTTACATTCCATTTAAAAAATTGTATTTGGAAAACTTAGAAAAACTGCTTCACCAATGAATTCCTGAACAATTTTAACACTGAGTAACATCAGCAGAAAATCTGCCGTACCCCCTCTGCATTTTAATTTTCTGTTGGTGAATGCCTATAGAACTTAGTCCAGCTGGCTCTGATCATTCTTGTGTTTTTCTTCTAATAATGATCCTGGCAGCCTTGCTGATGGGTGCACATACATTAACATTTTTTCCCTGCAAATTCAGTGTTGTTTTTATTGTATTATAGTATCTTAAGGCAAATGGTGTTCTGTTTTTTTTAGAGTCCACAGCTTAATCAATGGAGCCCTGAACTCCTTCAGTGATGGCCTCTGGTGAACAGAGCATGCTTGTAGCAAAGACTGATGCTTTTGAAAGGCATCAAGTTTCTGTTTTTGTGAGTGCTGCTAAAACTTCTGAAATGTTAAAAGACAGTCTTGATCTTCTGTATATACAAACTTTCAAACTTTGTTTGAAATGCATGAGTAACAAGTCTCATCTAGGCCGAGATAAGAAGAGTGCTTGTGATGATGTGATGCTGTGTGGCCAGAGAAAAGGGCCTCCATGTTCTTAGATTTTTTTTTACAATAATGTAGCAAAAACTGCCCTGTGCTGACACAGTCACTTGCCTGTGTTTTCCTGTACAGGAAGGTAATCTCAGGATACATTGCCCTACCGTGGTGTGAGGGGATTTATACTGTTTCTTCCCTAAAGTGTGTTAAATGTCAGAAGGGCAGACTTCAGGTATAAAACCTGCTCCATTTGTTGTGTCAGCTTTGTAGGTTTCTGCTCTCAGGTCAAAAATCAAAGCATTCCTACATTAACAGGATCTCAGAAATGTGGAAAGGAGAGGCAAATAGGCACAAGAAGATTCTTGGCAATTAGATTCTGAGAAGAAAGTAGTTAAGTATCTCTGGGAACTGTTTCACCTGCTGGGAGTAAATCACGGCTTTGCACAATAATATGCTTTTGCAGGTTGTTCATTGAAATATAAATGTTGAAAGGCTGAGTCAGCACATCCTTTTGTTGTGGTCCTTTTTTGTGTTCCATATAAAGCGGTTTCAGTAATTTCTGAGTATCAAAAATAGATTCCTGTGATGGATTTGCTGTTCACTGACAACAGCTTATTCCTGTCTGACAAAGAGCCTCTGATCTAATGAAAAGCATGTAGTATAAGATAAAGTGATGGTACCTTCATTTTGTAGCTGCAGACTTTGACTCACCTAAATGACATGGACTATGACAGAGCTGAAATCTGAGAACACTTCTCCCTTTAACTTCATATCATTCTTCTTTAACTATGTTTTGTTGGTAATTGGCTTAGTCTGATGCGCTTTCACCCTCTCAAAACAAGAATTGCTTCTGCATATTAGTTTACTGGAATTGCACTGATGGTTATTTGAAATTCATATTTTGAGCCCAAGTGTCCTGTGTTGGCTCTGTTCCTCAAATGCAATTCTACTTCATTATTGTGAGTAGGAGTTACTTGGCAGACATGCTTGTTTCAGTAAAAAAATAAGGCCCAGTATTGAATCAGTTTTATGAGAGCCCCTTGAGTCATTCAAAATCAGACTTGACCACTTTTTGTGAGACAAGGTTATATGTGCATACTGTATCATAAAAGATACTCTATAAATGCACTGATTGAGTAATACTTTTATGTCTTCACAGGCATATGAAAGAACACTTATGTAATTTACAGTTGCTTAGGAAGAGCTCATGATTAGCTTAACTATTGACATTTATTTGCAGTATAGCGAGAAAAGAAAAAGGAACGTTGTGTTGTTAAGTACTTTCTCTAGTGTCTTATATCTTGAAAAATATGCCATGCATTTCAGCTAACAGATGGAGTTCACAGCTGTGCATGAACGTGGAGCCAGTCTCTAGGAAAAAAAAAAAGGGAAAAAATAAGGAATTTCTTTTTACAGAAAAACAAGTTGTTTGGGGTTTATTTTATTTTTTTCTCATCATGTTTTCAAGCATCATTTACCAAGGTCGTTAAATTGGTAGTAGAACCTAGTTGTAGGTAGTTCCTGTGAGATACTTTTTGTAGGAACGGTTGATACGGAAATAATCTCCCAATCTCTTCCAAATCTGTAGCCATACTCCATGTTACTGCACTTTGTGTCTTTTGTGTATGTATTTTTTTACCTCTCACAGAATCTCCTCCTTCTCCCGTACACATATATCTCATTGGACTATTAATGGTGAAGGTTAATTTCCACAGTAAGTCCAAGTATATGTTTTTTGCCTTTTCAAAGGAGAATTGTAGCTACAGAATGCAAGAGAAAAACAGATGAAGTGAAAGGCATCAGTGGTTGCTCCTGAGGACTGTTAAGAGATGTGGTACAAAGTGCATGGTTTACGTCTTTAAAACAAAGTATGCCATTAAGTGAGTAATACTAAGAGGAATTTTATCTAGCCTATAAATACCAGTGAATCTTTTCAACTTCAAATCCCTGTATAGAGACAATTTACAATTGCAATCAAAATGATGCACACAGTTTAACTTTAGTACCATCTGTAACTCTGCTGGTATTTTAATAATGAATAAAATTATATCTTAGCAACAAAAGTCTCACTGAAATAATGTATTTTTAATTTCTGAGTGAGACTTCTAAGACCAACCTACAAGGCCTCTGGTTTCCCCTGAAATCTCCTTCATGTTCACTATAAAATGGACATATCTGTATTTAAATAGCTATTAGTATGCAAAAGGTCTATGATTCTGTGAAGCCCTTGTTAAACTCCCTTTGAAGTTCAGGGATTGTGGTTCAGGCAGGGGTTTGCCCAGCTGGTCACAAGCACTCCAGCCCTCACTGCACCTCTTGTGTCTGCTTCCGCAGAGCTGTATCAGCAAGGTCTGTTGCAGGAGCTCTTTGGTGATGTGCCAGGCCCTGTGTTCTTGAAGTAGAGCACCTACAGGAGGCTCCTTCCCTTAAAATGTTTTTATTACCGTGGTATAGAGCAGGAGGCATGACAATTACCCTCTTTTGAATTTGTCTTTTTGGCTCCATCGTGGGACCTAACCACACCAGTCTCTGGGTTATAATTCTCCCCTTTTTCATCTTCAATTTTTGTGTTTTGCAGAGAGGAGGCAATTTTGGCTCTGTTAATAGTTTATGTGCTCTATCCTGTCCCCCACCCTTCCCTCAGTTGCATTGTTGGGCGACACCAGTCCCATGTTCCTACTCTGGGTGCTGCTGTCATGGTATTTATAATTATTTTGTTGTGCTTGTGGTTGCTAATAGAGTAGCTGCAGCATAGATCTGAGTCTTACTGCGGCTTGTCAAATACTTTGCATTGATGGTGATATGAGATTGTTGGTGTAAGTACCAGTATAGGTAATTACTTATTATAATGATAGGAGATCTTGGTGAACCATGTACTACCACATTAAAAAAATGCAAACTTCGCAGTGAAGTATTTTCTGCACATTCATCCTGGTTAGTGTACAACACCACCAAAAGCAGTTAGAGGCTGATGTTTGGAAAATCTGTGGAGCCCAGGGACTGGAGATCTTTCACCGATGGTGTCCTCTTTATCAAAGCTTTTGTTCAGGAAATGTTAGTGACCTTTCTGGATGGCCTTCACAAGTGGAAATCAATGTGTTTTGTCCCCCGACTCTTCAGGTCAACCAGGGAAATAGGAGGACAGGTTTGTTAACACATCTCACTTGTGGCTTCTAACGACCCTGCCTGTGTTCCAGGGATTGATCCTCTTCAGAGGACCTGCTCTAAGAAACATCAGCGTGACCATGATGGGTTCCTGGGGTTTGTGATTTTCTAAATATCTTCAGTGTCCACTAATCAGAAATCTTCTAAATTCGTACTGACTGCTGATGAAGGCTGTCTCAGCCTTGAAGAAGGTTATAAACTGGATCATGCCCAGCCTAACACCAGAGTGAAATGTGTACTGGAAGAACTAGTAAAGTTAAATCTTAATCTCTGATTTCTGTGCAAACTCTGTTTTGGTAATATGTTAGCTGTATTTCAGAAACCTGCTGTTCTTCAGGAGCATTTGAAATACTGTCTCTCTAGGACTTGGATACATTTTTTTCATAGGTGTCACAGATGTTGAATGCCTTCACAACATACAGAGCTTAATCAGGTATTTGGGCAAAAGGCCTTTTCTGAAATTCTGTTTTGTGTACTATTAGCTAAAGCTAGTATTATCTGGAATGCTTCAGAGAAGCCTAAGAGTTAATGTCTAAATCTCACTTGAATGCTTTTGAACTGATAACATTTATATTTGTGGGATTCTCCAAAGCATTCTGTAAAAAAATTAAAATACATGGAGAAAAAGGGAGAAGATATTTCCTTGTTTTTATTTGGAGGGTAATTAAAGCTACAAGAAGGAATCAAAACCAATCAATAAAACGACTTCATAGTACGAAAATGAAAAGATAATAAATTATTTTCTCCTTTTGTTTTTTGTTAATTTTATCATTATTTTCTAAAAATTATCAGTGAATAAAATCCAGAAAATTCAGGTTAATATATGTAAATATCTTTCTTAGTTCCAGAAGAAAGATTGCTTATGAAAGTTCTAGTAATACTCATGACACTGTAAATGCTCTCAGTAATTGCTTGTTTTTCAGAAGCTGGCATATTCAAGGGCAGCACTGTTTTCTCAAATGCAAGTCAACATCTGTATTGTATGGTTTGCATAAAAAAGTTGGCTTGTAGGTACAATTAGACCCTCTTTTTCATTATTTCTTTGCTAGTTATCTTGTCAAGGAAAACATAGGAGAAAACAACTGAGCAACTGGCTAGTAAATGCTCTTTTGTGAGTGTCCAGATGTTTTAAATGGTTCTGTAGTGTTGAATTATTCATTGTTAAAACCAGTGTTTTTAATAGGTGTATAATGCAGTTAACTCCAGGAAGCAAAGTTCTTGTTCTGACAGGCAAACTTCCAAAGCAAATGGAGCAATAGGTCAGGAACTATAGATAGGGAGCTGTATATTTGGGAACACCTGAAATAATGTTTTTGTTTCTGTCAGATCAAGTGGGGGAGGGGGGATATGAAGTCTCTTGAGATGTGTGTGCTGGGATTATATGGTGGGAATCAGGATACGCTGACTTTGCTTTTGGTTTTACCATGGGTCTTCTCTAATGTTCAATAAACATTAAATTTTTCATCTCTTTCTTGTCTGCATCCATCACAAAAGGAAACATGATAATAATACCTTTCTTGGAGAGTTTTTCAATCTTGAGAGATGTGTGTTTGGTGGTTTGTTTGCTTTTCAATATTGCCTTCTCATGGAAGCAGGGCCAATGGAATAACCCTCACTGTACATGCACATCCCACCTTTTTGAACTCTGTACCCTATTTCAGCTAAGTCTTACAAAGAGATATCTGTCTCAAATCTGTACCAATCTGTGTTGGGTCTCTGAAAAGGGATGTATCAGAGGTGTTCTGCAAATGATCTGGATAGTTGTGCATGTACGAGGTTGACTGGTGCATCCTAAGCACTTTGCTGTACTCTGGGATTTCATTTGGCACGTACAAACTGTGCCATGTCCTGCATTGTAGGTTTGTGCATGTACAGTTGTTGGTGCAACCTCCAGTGTTGCAAAGTTAGTTTTGACTGAGGGAAGAGCAGAAGAGTGACCTTGCATCTTGTCAGAGTAGCCATTCAAAAATAATCTTCACTTGGAGGAAATTCCTGCATGCACTCTGGGTCAGTCAATCCTTACTCCCTTATCTGTTGAAAGTTGGGCTGTATTAGTCCTGGTGCTCTCAGAACTATCATCAATTTTTTAATGCTGGCCTAAATCCTCAAGCCTTAAACTTACATGTTTATATAGTTAGATGTTAATTCAGGGAAGGTTTCTTAGCTGTAGTTTGGCTGTTTTTTCCTCCCTCCTGCCTTCCTTCCTTTTTCCCCTCTCTTTTTTAGAAGAAAGCAAAATAAGGATCCCAGAATGTAGTGTGGATATGATGTTGCAGTGCTGTAGCAGCAGAGATACAGATGAATGTGCATTGGGACAGAAGCAAAAGATGTGGAAATGTAGATAAAGCATCTCATAGTTACAGGAGTTAGTTGTCACTTCTCAGACTGACACCTCACGAGATTCCAGGCAAAACCTTAAATGTTGTGCTCTGCAATGGTTTCCTCTTGCTGTGATGCTGAGACACTTGGTGTCCCATAGGCATCCAATCCTACCTTTGGGGAACAGTGATGGACAACTGGCTCACAGGCTGATTGATGTGCACATCACCTATGTGCTGATGTGCTGTGGTTCTCTCATGGCCCAGGAGCAGCTACAGGGAACTGAGGAGAGCCAGCAGTCTAGACACTATTTAAAGTGAAATCTCTGCAGTCAGTTATTTCCAGCCTCATGTTTTAAGTGTTGCTGAAGAGTCATGTAGATCTGTCTGCAAGGATTTTGGACCTTGTTTTGAGAGGTTCCCAGCCCCTCTGCTGGTTTTATAGAATGCAGAAGTGTGGGTGAATTTGGTGCCCTGGTGTACTCACCATGTGAGATCTTTGTTTAAATCTCTGTTCGGGTCACGAGTGACAGTGAATTTAAGACCTTCAATTTACAGTTGTTTCGTTTGGGATTTTTAAAAGTCTGAATAGAACAGTTATGGCCTAATCTTATGGTGTACCAGGAGACTGGCATTCCACAGACCCTTCAGAAGTTCTCTTTGAGATTCAAAGAGTGTAAGTCAGGGAATCTGCTCAGGATGAAGGTACTTGTTTTGTTGGCTAATTATCCTCATGACTGCAACATCAGTGCAGACTTGTCCCTGATTTATCTATCTTGCAGATCTTGCTAGGCCGTTTTGCTCTTGGGAATCAAGGAGATGGAAAGGGTTTTGTATAGAAGTTTGGTTTTTGAGATCTATCATTCAATGCACTGATATAAATTATATTGATTACATTGATTTTCTTTCACATAGAGCTGGATTTTGATTGCAAAAGTATCTGTGTTGTTTTAGAGAGTCATTGTAGAAAGAGATGAGAAATACTTTACTATAATCTGTCTCAGTATGGAAAAGGTATTACTCAGTTTTGGAATAATCTAAATTCATTTTCATAACTATAAAGCAAGTTTTGCTTTTATTCTTTGTCTTTTGTAGCCCTTCCTTTCCCCCCAGTCCTTGTAAATTGCATCTTTACTCTCTGAGTGCAAGAACACTTGGTAGCCTGATGTCCTGATGACTTTACAGGTCTTATCCAGTAACTATATCCATGTTTGCTCCATGGGAGATTGAATTAAAAATGAGAGGGAGTTATTGTTTTTGTTATTATTATTACTATTATTATTACTATTATTATTATTATTATTACTATTATTATTATTATTATTCCCTCCTGAAACCCTGCATTATATTCTTGAGTGTTTATGTGACAGCATTGTAATGAGAAAATTTACTTCTTGTAATTCCATCCCTGTTCAAACATTATGGGCTCAAAAAGTCCACTTGAGTGTTAGCCTAGCCCATCTGTCCTCAGAAGCAGATGTGAAAGAAAGAGGGGAAAAACACAGAGGCTGCTCCTGTGAGTGAACAAAACTAATTTGGCCCTGCAAGTTTGTGTGAGCTTGGGGAAGAAACGAAGGAGATGTTCAGGTTTTGAGATCTTAGTGCAGCATGAGACACCTGTGAAGCACGGGGCACGCTTGTACATGTTGCAAAAGCCCCCATGGCATGCCCCTGTGTGTCACTTCCACACAGAAATATGAAATTGTAACTCCTAAATTACATACCTGTTCTGGGGAAAAACTGTACTGAACGCACCAACTGGGGTGTTCTCTAAGGTCCAGGGCGTTACTGCACTCTTCCAGTGGCTTTTGCAACAAGAGTCATGACCCTCTTAAACTGCAGGGTAGACAATCAAATCTCATTCACTGAGAGAAAAACATTTTCCAGTTTCTCAAGCATTCGATGTCTTAACTGCAGCTCCCATGTGGTTGCTGTCCTGCCAGACTGGGACATTCTGGAGGGTTAATTTCAGTTCCCACATGTGAATTCAAGCACAACTGTTCTGTGTCTGCAGTCTCTGTCTACTAAGTAGAAAAAGCACCACCTGGAGATAGCACAAGTTGGCATATGTGTTGCTCGTATGATGACCTCTGTATGTTTTGTTTTTTGTTTTCCTTTTTAGATAATTGTGATGATGCATTGGTCTCTCCCTTACCTTCAGCTGCCCTTACCAGTTCCTCTGAGCTCTTCAGTACTCACAGTCCCAGCTTTGCAAAACTCAACAGACGAGATGGTAAGGTTGCAGTATGAAATGCCTAAACTATCCATTTTGATTACATTTACACAGAATAACTTCTTATGCTGTTTGTATGCAGTGCATTCAGAGCCAAGTTGAATAGAGCCATTAATTTATGCTCCTGAGAGTGCACTATGTAGGAGCAATTTCCTCCTTTATTATAGAAAACTCCTATTAAATTCAAAGCTCTCAATTTCTCTTGTAGGGACATTTTTAAGGAAGTTCAGATAGTCTTTTTGCTTCTGATGAGTTCCCATATTTTAAGAGTTTAACGGTCATTAGGCTTGAGACCCTATTCTAAAATGTAGGTGTTAAAGACAATAGCGACTAGATAAAAAATTCCAGTGGAATTCTGTGATTACACAACTCTGCATGAATGTTTGAGGTCCGGATAATGAGTTCACACACAAGGTGGAACTATTATTATGAAACTTACTGCCAAATTCTCTTTTCTGGTACTATTTTTGGGCATCATTTGACATCCTGTTGCAAATTTGGGTTGTCGGCTCCCATCTTATTTCCAAGGTAGAGCCTCTAGAAGTAGAAAGCCCTGCATTATCGTATTACATATGATTTTCATTTTAGGAAACACTAGAAAGAACACTACTAGAAAAAAGGTTTTAATTGAAAATAAATGAGCATTTTCATTCTTAAACATATCTAAAGTGTGTTTTAATCAAATGCCATTTGATAAACATATAGAAAGACAGTAAAGGGCTCTCTCTTATATGCTTGGCACTAATGATAAGGAGTTGCTGGGACATTAAAGAAGTGTTAGATGGGAGTTACTATATAATATTTAAACTCTTGAACCAGAGTTCCTCAGCAAGTAAAAGGTCATATGGTAACTGCTTAACAACAGAAAGTTGTAGACATTGAGCATGATATTTGAGTTTGCCCTGCCTTTGTCTCCAGCTGCTGGCTGAGATGGTGAATAGATAATGCTTATGTAATTGTGCAGGTAGATGGCTAATTTTATCTGCAGAAAAGAGGAAGAGGTTCAAAATCAGTATTGCAAGTCAAGCTCTGGCTTTAAAGAGATACTAACAATATCTGAAATTATGACAGTGGTTTCAATTTAAGGTCAGAAATTGAAATAGGTCTTAGTTAACGGTCCTACGGTGTTGTCATGGGGTAAGAGATTGTAGTTTTCCATCAATCCAGTGTCACACTGGTGAGGTCCATGTTGTCTTTTAGCACTAGTCATGGGAACAGGAGACAGAGTATTGAAACCGAGCCCTAAGTAAGGGGGTTGTTTCAGCAACTTTGGTTTCATGTTTTGAACACTTACGTGCTAACTGATGAGCTGAGGCCAACACAGGGACTTAGAAGCTAAACTCTACCTTGTTTAATTCTTCTGCTGTGTGGACTTTTGTAGGAATGTGCAGATATAGTGCTGGCAGGGTTCATATGGAGACTTGTGGTTTAACCCCCAGCAACAGTGAAGTCCCACACAGCTGCTCACTCCAGCATGGCCTTACCCACAGCCACAGTCCTTTTGGAAGTAAAGCTGCTCCTGCCTTCCCCTTGGCTGCAGTCCCTGCTCTGTCGCAGGCTTGGCCACAGCCACATGCTTTGACATACTCCAGCATGGCCTCATGCACAGCCACAGGTGCTTCAGGGTGTACCTCCTCCAGTGTGAACTTACCCTTCGGCCACAGTCCCTTCAGAGGTGCACCTGTGGTACAGATGTAACCACGGCCACAGGCACTTTGAGATGCACATGCTCTGGCATGGGCTTATTCACGGCCACAGACACCTGGGGTGCCCTTTTGCCCCAGGGACTTGTCCACAGGTCACAGCCCCTTTGGCTTGAGTTTACACTGGACTTCCAGCCTGCCCAGTGCAGCAGCACAGGAGCAGCAGAGATGCCCTGGACATTTGCCAGCCCAGAAGCGTGGCCACTGCTGTTATCAAAATGTTTCCAGGCCCAGCAGAGTCAGATGATAAGCAGTACAGCAAGCAGCAAAAGCAAAAAGTAGCTACTAATGAGCAGTAGACTCTAATAAACAGCAAGGGAAGCAAGCCCCATGGCAAACACAGAAGCTGCTGATTAATAGCTAACCAGCAGTAACAGCTGTAAATTCAATCTAGCACATTTCAATCAAATCTGTAACTATCTGGAACCCTTTGAGGCCCATGTTGGGCACGTGCCGTGGACAAACCCCAGCAACTCAGCCACACACAGCCACTCACTCTCCCTGGTGGGATGGGGGAGAGAATCAGAAGAGTAAAAGTGAGAAACTCATGGGTTGAGACAAAGACAGCTTAATAGGTAAAGCAAAGCTGCACGTGCAAGCAAAACATAACCAGAAGTTCATTCACCTCTTCCCACGGGCAGGCAGGGATTCAGCCATCCCCTGAAAAACAAGCTCCATCACACGTAACGGTGACTTGAGAAGCCATCACTCTGAACGTCCCCCTTTTCCTCCTCCTTCGTCCCCCAGCTTCAAATGCTGAGCATGATGCCATATGGGATGAGATATCCCTGTGGTCAGTTGGAGTCAGCTGTCCTGGCTGTGTCCACTCCCGAATTTTGCTTCCCCCCAGCCTCCTCTCTAGTGGTGTGGTGTGAAGAACAGAAAAGGCCTTGGCCTGTGTGTAAGCAGTTCTCAGCAATAACAGAAACATCTCTGTGTAATCAACACTGTTTCCAGCACAATTATCTCCATACCAGCTCTTGTGAAGAAAACTAAGTCTACTCTTCCCAGAGCAATACTTCACCTTGGGTTGGAGGAGCAAGCAGTGGTAGGTGGTAGCTGTAGAAACTTCCTTTGATGGTCACTTGAATCCAAATAGTAGATATCTTTGCCGGAAATAATACTTCCTAACAAGGACCAGGCTGTGGCTTTCTGATAAGGTTGAATGTTTTGATGAGCTGGCTTAGCTTTGCTTTTAATTGATAAGACAGTTCTGCAAGGAACAGAGCCTCCAGTTAGAAAGCCAGATCAATATATTTGTTAATGTAAACATGAATGCAACAAGTGAAGATTAATTTATAAAGCATGATCCAGTCCTTTATCAACTGAAAGTTCTAATTCATCAAGCGGATTCAGCAATAGATAACAATAAGTAAAAGGCTATTGTGAAAAAAAAAAGGGGCCTGCAGTAGTGGAATGTGCCATTTAAAAAAACAAACACACAAAGCACCCATGAGTAAAGCTTTGTGTGCACAGCTGAAGGCACTCAAAATGCTGATAAATCTGTCCTGGTAATGCTAAAGAGCTGGTGTAATTCTGATAAATATTATTCTGAGAAAATAATTGTGATTCTGAGAAATAAATATATTTTATATAAATATGAAATATATTATTTGCCCATGAGAGGGATTTATCTGCTTTTTTGTGTACAGTAAATAAATAATGAAAAATAATAGGAAAATTGCTACAATATGACTGTATCACCTAAGATTTTTCAGTTCTTATTAGCTCTCAGCCTGAGTAGTCAGTATAGGCAATTATGTATGAGAATATAAAACATATATAATGTCAAAAAGAATTTGTTTTATGGACAGGAAGTGTTTGATCTGGGCATTAAAGTAAAATTCTGCAGCAGGGAAGCACTTAGTTGCAGCAGGAAGTCCAGGAGTTTTTAGTGCAATATAAAGCCGTTTGAGCTGTTTGTAGGGCACTGTAGGGTGGAAATAATAATTCCCTTTGCTTTGTATTAATGAACTATGAATAAGTATGGGCATCCTGAGCAGCCCTGGGGAACATCAAAAAGCATTGACTGTGTAGCACTGGGCTTAAATGCAATTTTTGGAACAACTATGGCAAAATGTACAAACAGTCTGAAAAAGAAACAAAAGTATTTGATCATATTTCTTGGAATCATATGGGTCTCCAGCTGAGAAACCATCAGATCCTTGCGCTCTAACATTATGATTTGTTGCCATGGAGAATATGAACAATATATCATATTCCTGTGGCACTGTTTTTCCACTGGGGTATTTTCCCCATACCATGTTGAATGCCTCCTTTGAAATGATCCACAGAAGATGTGAAATGTGTGAGCTGTGAGGAATGATGGTGTAGCACAATGTGCTGTTGATGCCAGTGGGAAATTGGTACGCAGAAAGGGGAAATACTGAGCATCTTGTCTCTCATTTTCGTGTGAGAGACAATGTGACATCTTAACACCTTAGTACTTTCCAGTTATCTAAAACAGGTGTGCAGATCTGATGGGCATAATCAAAGCCAAATTTTTGTCTGGTTTGCATTTATGCCACACTTAATAAAAGTTGTATGGTCCTCTTAAATATCTTTGTGCCCAATTGCAGGAAAAGGATGTCAGGTTATGCTTGTTTCTGTTCAAAGGAGTTGATGTCCTGTAAACTGTGTCTTCAGTAGCCCATGTTGTTGCCTGTTAGAGCCTTCTTGTCCTTTCTCTTGGGCCTGTGCTGGCAAACTGTCCACAGGGCAAGCATCACTGGTGGGAAGAGGAGCAAATGACTCCAAATAGTTGCTCTACTTTGGTTGTGCTTTTTTGCTACATACTAAAAAAAGTATGGGTTGGGTTGTTGACACACTATCAGGAATGATGTGAATAAAAGAAGTGTGCAGACACAGATTGTGCTGGAAAAAATGCCAGTATCCCTTGTGCCACCTGCTCTCTATAACAGAGTAAATGTGGAACAAAAAGAACATTTATTGATTTTTGGCACTGACAGGAGTATTTGGTGAGGTTTTGGGATAACCACAAAAGCAAGCAGAAGCTACGTGTTTGCTTTATTAGCAAAAGTGAGAGAGGCCCAGTGGGAAAAGCTTCGGTTCTGCCCTCAGTCATGCAGCTGATGCAGCTTTGCTGTTGCAGGGATTTCAGCTGCCATTCTCTCCACCTGTGGAAATGGTAATGGTGGAAGGTTTGAGAGATGCAAACATGGTGGCCTTTCTTCTGCACAGGAAAAAATATATGAAGCAGCTGCTGTTCTGTAAAGACGTGGCCTGTAACTGATATCTTTCTTGCAAGGCCAGCCTTGGAGAGGTGATGCTACAAGCAGGTGTCAGTGCTGTGTCCACAGTGCTTACATCTAAAGAGTGACATTTCCAGCTGACAAATGTGCTCATGTGAAGAGAGATGCAATTCAGAGACACCATGTAATCTATGATTTTAGGGCTCAAGCTCAGCACAAATCTCCCAAATTTCTAGTCAGTGTATATCATTTGCTTGACTTCGAAATTATAAGCCTGTGGTGTTGTGCTGAAGCTGGAAAATAGCAGTGCACAGTAAAGCCAAACACTTTTGTGGAAAGCCTATCACATTCCTGCCACTTCTAGGAGCAGAAGGGAGAAAGCATAAAGTAGATATTTAGTTGTGATATTTGATGTACTACTGGGAAGCATCTGTGCTAACAGGTTTGGCTTAAGAACTTATGTATAAACTAGAACACAGAAAGCAAAGTTTTTGTGTTTTTTTAATGGAAAACTCACCTAATATTTTTGTTTAAGTTGTTTTCCTTCATTTAGTTGTTCTCTCTGTTGAATGAAGGAAAGATGAAAATGCCAGCTTTCTTCTAATATGTGCTGAAAATATCTAGAATAGGCTCTTTTGAGTCATGAATGGAATACCTTTGCCAGAATTTCTGAAGCAGATTTTTATATCGTGTCAGTTCCTGGAATAAAACTGGGAGAAAAAAAAAAAACAAACCAGCAAATATTGTGTTCAGACTCTATTTTAGGATATTACAATCCAAAAGAAGTTTGCCCTTGGCTCCCATGTGCGCTAGTCACAACTATGTAGGAGAAATCTGTAGTTTGTTGTCTTTGAATACTGTTATATAGTTTACATCTTAAAGGGAGACAACATGGCACTATATGGCACTTAAAATATCAAAATGAAAAAAGGATGGAATGAGAGGTAACCTTGTTAGGACTTTTAACAGAAAGTATTATAGCCTTATATAAGCTCCATACAGGTATGGAGTTAAAAGAGCTATGAAGTAGTCAAAGAAGAAATCAGTGATGAAATTCCTAGTATTCTCATTAGGTGTTTCATGGCATGCTCATAGAGGAGAGTATTCTGTTTAAGGCAGGTAAAGTAATCAGTGATGATGAAGACTTCTATTGTGATTGAAAAAGGTAAATCATGGCACTGAGAAGCACTATGCATTGGTTTGGTTGCAAACTATTTTCCCTGAAGAGTTCTTGTAGAGGAATGAAGGCTGAGTCATCCAGGGAAGCAGGAACAATACTCCATTCCAGGTATGGAATAGATATGGTTCTGTTGCAGGAGTTCAGATAAATCCTATATTAATAAATTGTAAATAGTGACAATTCTAACACCTATTCTTAGACAAAGGGATTTCAGTTGTGAGTTGGAAAGTACAATGCAATCCAGGAAAAACAAGACATTTTAAAAAGTGTAGTTATGGAAATTGAGTTCATTGATAGAAACCACATCTATTAATCTTTCGACTCTATTCACTTCAATGAACTTTTCATGGAGCAACTTTGAGATAGATCAGTTAATAAGATCAAAATAGTAAGATAAATCCACCCTTAATAACCAGAGTTTAGTGATGTATTTTGTTTGGAAATGCTTATTTGGAATAATTAGTGTAGTTTACATGAAGAGTTGTTAATGCTTTACTCCCAACTGTTTCCTGCCTTTTATTCCCAATGTGATTGTGTTCACTATACTCACACTGGGGAGCTTTTCTAAAGTTAGTTAACTATGACAAAACAAAAAGGTGTTGGGTTGCAGGAGCAGTGGCAGCCTCAAAATTTGGTGTCTTGGCTACTTGGTTGATGGCTTCTGTGTTCTTCATAGCTGCACAGGCTGCTTATTGGTGAGGCTGAATTGAATGTGGGGTGTATGTGGAGAATACAGGTGTGCAAGGAGAAACAAGCTAAAGGAAAATAAACGTAGCCTGTAATTTTAGAGTGTAAAAGAAAAGAGGAGACCATAAAATAATATATTCCAGTCTGGGATGATTTGCTTTTTAACCGTAAGCTCCCATTTATTGTAGTGAGAAGAGTGGTAAAATGCAAGCAGTGCTTGCAGTTCCATTTCATTGGGTTAGTGTTACCACAGGCCAGTTTAACCTCTAAAGGAATTCAAGGGATAGTGCAAATCTTCACTTTTAAAGCACAAACATGAATTACAGGCTCATGTCAGAGACAGCCTACTTTCCAGTGTAAAGGCAGTCCCTTTAGTTGTTCAATCAAATGGTTTCTAGCTTTACAACGAATTATCTGAAATGCTTTTACAAGCTGTAACTAAACCATTCTTTCAAATACTTAATAGGGCTCAAATAAAGATAACTAACATTTTGCATTTCTTTCAGAACATAGCAAAAAGGAAAATATCAAAGCAAACTGCAAGTTATAAGTCCACATTCCCAGAATTGCACCAAGGGAATGGATATGATTTTTTTTGTGTGTGTGTGTGTGATTGAGGATGTGCCAACCTCATTGAAGTTTGTACAGCTGAAAAAGTATAAGTTTCCTTAAAATGTCTTAGAAATTCAAAATTCCTCATGAGCTTTAGGTTAATGGAGATAACCTGATGGAAGCACACCTCACGTAGTATATTTCCTAATACTAAAATATGAAAGAACAGGCACATGCTCAAGTAGAGTCCTCTGTGATGACCTGAAATAATTGAATGGTTCTTTATCAAGCATAATTTTTTTGTGCTGTTATTTTCATCTAAGTCCTCTTCATCTAATCTTTCAGGAGCTGGTGGCTGGTCCCCGCTGGAGTCCAACGAGCAGCAGTGGCTCCAGGTAGATCTGGGAGACAGAGTGGAGATCGTGGCGGTGGCCACCCAGGGCCGGTACGGGAGCTCGGACTGGGTGACCAGCTACGCGCTGATGTTCAGCGACACCGGCCGCAACTGGAAACAGTACAGACAGGACGACGCCGTCTGGGTAGGTCTGAGCTGGCAGTGCCTTTGGCCCCAGATCTCTCTGGTTCTGGCTCATTTTGGTATTTGGAGAAGCAGCTTTGGTTTTACGTCAGAGGAGTGCTGCAGCGGTGAGAGAGCAGACCTGAGCGACTCCACGGGGTGTTTTGATCTAAATGGGTTATGTCACTGACTGTCTGTGTAATACAAGTTTAGGCCCTCAGGACTACATTGTTTTTCAGACTATGAGGATGATCAGGGCACTTAAAATGACCTGTGTGCTTCTGTGCCTGGTTGGCTTTGATTCAGGCACACCAGGGTAAATGGGGCTAATCACCTCCGTGCTTTCTCCAGGAAAGATGAAAATTAATTCTATGTCATACGTGCTTGGCCAGAACATGAGAGATCATGCTGAGGAAGATGGGTGGTAAATTGCTCCTCAGCTGGAGAAGGCTGGAGCTGCAGCATGGGTTGTGGGATGATTTAGGAGACACACTAAAAGTGATCAAGGCTTTTTCTAATACTTTAATGCAGACTTGACCATTGCTGTGTCACCAGTTCAGTGTGTGGCCGTGCCAGGTGCTGTTGGTAGGAGTGCATGGGGGCAGCAGTGGCACCACACGTGTGGATGGAAAAGTTTACAAGCCTTCCTTTTGTACAGAAAATGGTAACTGTTAGTGAATTGGTAAAATGTAGGATTCTCTCTATGCTGTGTTCTGTAGTTCTGTGGATCAACAGCCCTGGTAGCACGAAAATACATAGTGTTAAAAGAAACAGATTCTTCATGAAAATAAAGGGGAGCATGTTAAGAGTGACCAGGTAGACTTATGCTTTTTCTTTGGTTAATAATTTGTTTAAATGCTGCATCACAAAAGCAGATTTTGCTTCCGGAACATAATGACTGTGAATGATGAGAATCAGGGTGCAGCAGGAAGAGGGGAGAAGGGCTGCCTAATTTTTCCCCGAGTGTGTTGTGGTGGTGGAGATGCATATTCAGGGAGGTGAACTTCTGTGGGTCTAAAATCCATTGTATCATCACTTCGTTTTATCATGGTTTGATTTAGGGAAAGCTAATGAAATCCTTCTTCCCTTAGAAAAGCAACTTTGGTTGTGAGATGTTCATAAAGTTCTCAAGTGCTTCACCTGTCACTTAAAGTGTTATGTTAGGCTGTCTTTGCTCCAATACTTTTATTTTTTTTTATTTATTTATTTAAAAGCAGTGGAATTTCAGTTTGGACTGCATATAGTGATCGTTTAATCTGTCTCCTGACTTCCACCCCTGGGAATCTGAAATCCATACTGAGATATTTTTCCAGATTTGGTGTCAGTTAAGTGCTTCTTTGCCTGAAAATATTATGTGACTTGTTAAAATTTTATATTAGGACAAATTAATTTTTTATTACATGTCAAACTTTTCAGTCCTTTTCTTTCTGAAAACACTTGAACTTTTATTTTCTTTTGTAAATTTTTCTTCTTAACGAGAAACTTGGAAAAACAACACATAGAATTTACCACAGCAAATCTTAATGCCCTAAGGATCCAATTTATGAGTTTTTTATCTGGCACCTAATATTGCACATGAGAATAAGAAAAAGCCTAGCAGGCATTTAACAGTGAATTAGGATTTATGAACAACTCTCTTGTTTTACTAGAGTGATCAGGCATGAAGTTGATCCAGGGCAGATCCTGACACAAGTTCCAAAGCTGCAGTGACGTGGATGCTTGCTTTCTGGAGAGATAATTTTTGTACATGTTCCTAATGGAAACTACCATAGGCCACAGAGGATAGTTTTCTGTATAACTGAGGAAAAATGAAATAGAATTTGGGTGTGGAAAAGGAAACAAAGGATTTGGATAATTTGCCCCTCACCTTAGTTTCTAGGAGTTGCACTGACCAAGTGAGCCAGTAATGTAATTCTGGTCCAGAAGAACCATTTGCTCTGTGTTCCCAGCGGGTTTGAATGGTTTGTTAGGATGCATCACCAAACTTTCCTGGTGGAAATATCTGATAATGTAAATCCAAAGTGCGCTCATTTGACATTTCATTAGACACTTTAGTCCACCTAAATTGGCAAGTCTCATTAACACTTAGGAGCTTGTATGTCTACCCATGGAATAAATGAAGATCAAGAATTCCTTCTGTACATTTTTTATTCTAACTAAAGAAAAATTTGGGTTTTTTTTCCCTGGCACTTTTGGATTTGCTTCACTGAATTAAATTAGATCTAGAGAGCCATTCAGAGCACAACAAGGAAAGCCAAAGAGACTTTCAGAAGCACGTATAGAATTATAATTGCAAATTATGCAGTGTTTCTCTTTTATTGGCAGTTATCCTTTCCTTAGGGATTTTTCTAAGAAGAAACCTGTAAGTGTGCTGTCCAGCTGAATGTTAAAGGTTTTTTCAGACCCTTGGAGGAAATGAGGACAAGCATAACATGGTGCTTGTCCTAAACATCTGGCTCTTTAACAGCTGTAAGGGAAGTTCTGCATTGCACAGCCCTAGGAAAGAACCCTTGTCCTTGACCTAAGGCAAGGCAGTGTAGTGGACCATTTCACAGGGCTGGGAAAGCAGCACCCCGGGGTAGCCTCCACTGTCACAATCTGTGGCAGTGTACTCTGTACCAATCTGTCACAAGTGTGGTAGTTCCAGACTTGGGAATCTCTATCTGTGCTGGCTTTGGTTCAGTGATGGTTTTTGCTCAGCAGGAATGAAAATATCCCTCAGTTATCAAAACTGTTTCCAGCACAAACCCAAACCAGACCCCCATACCAGTTACACTGGTATGAAGGAAATTAACAGCTAAACCCAGCATTATCCCATTCTTTTTTTTGGGGTGGGGGGGATGGTCTGTCAAAGAAGGATTTAAGGCAGTAGTTATATCAGGGTGTGGTGGCAAGCTACCAATCCTTAACTTCTACTCAATGCAAGTGAGATTTGATGTGCATTTTCTCCCAGCCCATATGCATGACCCAGAGAGAAAGTCATGGTGCATTCCCAGTTGGCAGTACAGCAGTGCTCTCATGGAGGAGGATGCAGTGGCACAGCCTTTCCCCACTGCATGCCAGGGGCCATCGACCACATTTGGTGGGAACAAAAGGAAGGCAGCAGGGCCTTCAATAATCTCCAAGTAAATCTGCCCAGATGAAACCTTTCTTAGTGACACCACAAATGTCTGATGCTCCCTACTGGCAAGTCGTGCCTCTGAGGAGTTGTTTCCTGCTCTGCGGGTGTAAGTTTTGTCCACCCATATGGCAGAGATGTTCTGCAGAGCATCGGAGACCTGGGCACATAAATTCTTTATGGGGCTGCCAATAAGACAGATGTTTGCACACCAGTGTGTATGACATATCACCAGTAAAAATCCTTTCTCTTTATAGAGATTACAAGGCTTATTATCCTCCTCTCCCGGCTTGCATACAGCTCCCATCAACTTCCCTGTTAATAAGGACTGCATAGACAGATCGCAGGGAGAATCAGAAAACCTCTTAAGTTTTCACTCAGCCTGTGTTTATGATGTTAGTAAATTCTGCAGCTGGAGTTGAAGACAAGACAGATTAGCCATTTAAAACCAATTTTCCAACCCCATTTGTATTTAAATAATCTTGTTACAAAAGGACTCTGTGGTTCAGAGCAAACTAGACTTATAATTACATTTTCAATATGGATAAATCAGCTATGTGTGGACACACTAGCTATTGATTGGGAGACATAAAACATAAATCTTATTGCTTGTAACAAGTAAATGATTTTTCAGTGTTTTTAAGTGTTGAATAATTCAGAATTTGCTTTACCTGCATACACATCACAGCTTGAGTCAGTCCAAATTGTGTATTTTACTGGGAAAAAAGTGTGGGCTGTGATACAATGCTATTTCATTTTAGATAGCAATTTTTATGCTATCTATATTGAAAAATACTTTACAAAGCTGAAAAATGCAATTATGCAGGAAGGCACAAAGGAAAGGGGATGAAACAGGCATAGATGTATGCAACAAAAGGAGAAAAGAGATGTTCTTCATACAAAGTTTTGAAAGGAGAAGGGGAAGTTGTGGAATTGGAGATAAAGGAAGACTGCTCTGACAGTAGCAGAGGAGGCTTTTATATTACAACAATGAATCTGTGCAGAAAGGCAATGAAGAGGGAAAATGGCATAGATAGCAAGGAGATAGTTCACACTCTGTGCAATCCCACGCACATCCAGTGCACACTGAGCAGGAGTTTGCTGGTTAGTAGTGGTCAGCTGTTATCAGCTGACTTGGTTGGTGAACGTTCTGACACATATGCTGTCCACTGCACAGGGGAGGCAGATGATGGCTCTGGGTGGGAGGGGGGCTCTGAGCCCTAACCCCAAAGCTGCATCTCAAGATAGTAAGTGCTTCTCTACCGTTGGACCGTGACATCTTGGTCATGCAAGGAATAAAGCAGAGCTCCCCACCTCAGAGAAATGCCCTCGTGGCAGTCGTGCTTCTTGCAGGTGGAAGGATGCTGTGCGAGGGCTGGAGAGTTGACAGGAGGCTGAGGATGCATTAGGAATATGTAATTTCCAGGCGAGCAGGAAAGGTGTTTAATAGAGGTGATAAAGATCCCTTGCATTCCCTTTCATCGGGAGACTTCTTACTTGCACGTGTGAGCTTTTGCTGAACCAGAGGCGTTTCTAATGAAATCTAGAGGAGGGTCACTCTTAATTGGCTTATAAATCTACAGGGGTGCTGTAAACTTTCCCATTCCACCCTAGCTGGATAATGACTCTGGAACTGTTTTGGTGAGTTAATTATTGTGAACATAGTTAGAATATTAATCTTCTTGTCAGATTTATAATTGTGCTAATTTATTCTAAAGCATCTTTTAGCTCCTAGTCCTAACAACCCTCCAGCAAGACCAGAGCAGATTTCTACATGTAGCCATGGGAAGTCCTACATTGTTTGCTTGGGTTAGAGAATGAGTTCCTTGTCTTGTTGCTTGTCTTGTTACAATGCTTCCTGTTATACTAGTATTAAGATATATTTGAACGCCTTTATGCACAGTAATTATTGCCAGCCAAATAGGTGTTAAGAGGTAAATATCTATGGATTATTTCCTTTTCCATCACCTTTGCTCTAAGAAAAGAAAAAGCAGATACAAAAAGCCAATTGCTGCTTTCAAGTAGGAATGGAGAAAGCAATTCAGTCTTGCTGCAGGGAAGCAAGGTTTTCCAGAAGTTTTCATTGCTATGTTATTATGGATTTTGAAGAGGCAACCATTATCCCTTCGTTGTAATTAGGATTGTTCAGATTTAAGACTGCCTGATTCTGAGATGCTGTTTGGATGTTGCTAATTTGCTTCTAATTCTGGTTTTGCATACTGAGATGGCTGCAAATATGGCCTCCTGAGTAGATTCTCAGGAAATCTGTCTTTTTTGATATCACCAGGCCGTTCTTCTGTTGGGAGGGTTATTCAAAGTGTCAGTATATCTGTTTTTGCTAAGTGCACTCTGTATGGATTTATGTCTGAATAAAATGGATATAGTTAGATTTCAAATTACTCTTTACTGCTGAGATACTGGAGTTAGCCTTAAGCTAACTGAATTTTGCATGAATTCCATGACCTTACAATGTGATTTTATAGTTGGTTAACTGTAAAGTGATATTAAGGTGGAGTCCAGAGAATTTAATGCTGATATTAACATGTTATCGATCAGCAATGTCTTTAGTAATTCTCTATGCTTGGTGTTTGGCAGCAATTCACTCTGACCCAGAAAAAATTGCAAGAAACACGGTTATTGACAGTTTGTGTTGTTGTTACTGACATCCCAGTCTTATGCCTTTGGAAATTGCCTGAAATGCATCTTTTCTGCAACCATTTAGCATCGGAAGACTGAGAAATGTTCTTTGATTTCTCATTCCTGCATCCCAGATCTTCTGTATGATCTTGTCTCTCTGCCGCTTTGTGCTAGGAGCTGTAGAGTGTGACTCCATGGCGTTGGCCCTAATGGATTGGAGTGGGAAGAGTGGTTGGCATGGGTCTGGGTGATGTCTGCTCCCAAAACACACGTGTCTTCCAGCCATCTCCAGCAGCTTTGTCTGCCACAGCCGGAAAACTGTTGTTTTCCCTTCCAGGCATCTACTAAGACAGAAAATTTTATTTGTGGCATGCTGGGATGGTTAATGTGGAAAATAGGGGACATTTCCTCTTAGATGGTGGATTTTAGCCAACAACTCTTTTATATCAGTAGACCAAGTTTTATTATTCTTGTTTTCAAATTGTGTTCTATGGCATGTGAAGGCTTAAAGAGGTGCCTTTATAAATTCTGAATAAATATGGAACAAATAGTTTTTAATCCATATGGCTACAGAGCTCAGTGAGTTACTTTGCAGTTGTTAGGTACGTTTTTGGAACAACTGAGTGGCTTTAGCTGTCTGAAAAACCAATTCTTTTGTGGGGAATCAACTAACAAGAGTACACTTATTGTACTGTCGTGTACTGTAAAATAAGACAAATCTTCCTGCTGCTAAAAAGTGTCACTTCACTTCTACTGATTCACTATTAGATTAGATTAATCCAAATAAATAAACTGGTTTGAGTTGTAGCATTCAGGTCTTCAGTAGCTGTTACAAGACTGTACTTATTTTGCTCTGAACCCTTTCTAAATATTGGATTAATCCTGTAGGTAGAAGCTTATGAGTGGAGAAATAGAAACCTATTGCTTGTGGCTAGTGAAAACGGTACATGAGAGAGAGGCAAGCAATGGAAAAATCATTGCAAACCCCTCCAGGACTAGCACAGATGTGTGATGTTATGTAGACACCAGGCTTAGTGATAAGACATACTTGTAAACTGATTAGAAGGAGGAGAAAGGAGAAAAAACATGATACTTAAAATGCAGAATGGGGGGAGAGAAAGAGATAGATAGAGAGGTTGAAAGCTGTAGTCAGTGACCAGAGCTTCGATATCTAAGATGGAAATAAAGACTGGTTTCATTACATCTTCAGTCAGCATCAGCAGAAACTGAGGATCTTTCATTTCTGGTCATCCTCTTCTCTTCTCCTTGGTTAGCAGATTTGTGTTCCACTTTGGGTTAATGTACTCAGTGTTTCCCATAGTTAGACACCTACCAGCGGCAGAGTGGCCCCTACAAACGGCTTCTGAGGTACTTTCTTAAAAAGTGTTGTTTTCACAGAAACTTTTGTTCAGAACTAAGATTGGATCTTTGCATAGTGGCAATGCAGGACTGGGGAGATGGAAAAACAGATAGGTCCAGATGATTTATGGGGAGGACCCTGATTTATTTAAACTTTAATTTTCTTAGGCTATTTGTCAAAGGTCTCATGTTCTGCAAATGTCTTTGGTTGTGTGGGTATTCTGCTGCATTGCTCCTTTATGGTTTGATTGGGAGTCCTGGTGTTGCTGTCCCTGAGGCCCTTTCCCCTCAGGGGTCCCAGAACTGTGAGGATAATGAAGTGTTCTTCCTTGAATGAACACAGGTGCCAATGCCTTTTTGCTTTTTCTTCTCAGCTGATGTGTAAGCTAAGGTGACATCATT
>VYXC01001380.1:346654-409584 GCA_013397175.1 Platysteira castanea
CAAAAAAAAAAAAAAAAAAAGTTGTAATCACACTATTAGAATTGTCTGGTAAGTAATATTTTCATGCTTTTATATAAACCCAGAAATTCTGTAGTAACATCATCTTTACAGTTTTGGAAATATGATCATTGTAGACTTCCTTCCTCCCAAACCCCTAGTCATTTCAGCTAATACAGATTTATTTTTTCAGAGGCCAAAGAGGGGACTTTCTACCTTGCATTAAAAATTTTTAAATTATTTGTTTTCATTGTCATTAATAAATCAGTTTTATGAGTTTTTTTTTTTTTTTTAACTGCCCAGCCTGTACTGGAATATTCCAAGTCTGGAAATAGTGTTCTTCTAATGCTTAATATAGAAAAGATGAAAATATTTAATATATTTTATTAGATCTTTTCCCTAGTTATAAAAGAAAGAACAATTAGTGAGAATGCTGATATTATAAAAAATTAATTCAATTACTATTATTCTTATTATGAAAGACCTCTTTAATATATATTGCCTTTCCAGATGTGTAGTGCATATTTTACATTCTTTCAGTGGCTTCCAAATTTTAGTGCATAAGAACTTTAAAAACACTTATAAAATCATTAATCTTGAAGGTTATTATACCAATTGTACTTTTGATTCTCAACGCTGTTTTTCAGGGAATGGGGAAGGATAGAAGTCCTTAGAAGATCCCTTGAGGTACAAATAAGTAAGAACAAAATTTATCTGTGGAATAAATAAGCCTGTCTATGTTCCTTTGAAATTTACCTGAACTGAAATTTTTTGATGTGTGTCTGACACTTTTGGGGAGCTGCCTACACCTGTTCTACAGGAGTTAGTTAACATTCGTGGAGTTAGTAATCAAACGTGAAAATTAACTGTTAGCAAACCAAAGTAGGGAGTAAATCCTGACACAGCAGTACTTGAAGAACTTCTATCCTTCAGGGAATAAATATTCTTATACCGAGTTGAGGGTACAAATACAATTCTGGAAACATGATGAAAGGTTCCATATATAGACACCCTTACAGCTTGAAGGAAAGATGACATTTGACTCAAATAAGAACTGGTCAACTGTTGTGCTCAGAGAACACTAAATGTAAGTCACATTTTTATTTTAAATATGCAGACTCCCGTATGAGTGATAAGAATGGACAGATCTTCTCTGGAGAAGAGTCTTTCTGTTTTGAGCTGAGGTTTTCTAGACTTCAGAGAATTTGTATGCAAAGACTTTGCCTTGAAGTATTTCAAGTTTAGGTTCAGCTCGCAAAAATAATTATTTCATTTGCAATAACTTCCATTTGGAAATTAGACCTACCAGTTTGAAATCCATGTAATGGTTGCCTCAGGAGAGTCTTTTCTTGATAGAAAGTCAAGAAAGCATCCAAACTTGTCCTAGTTAATTTAGGAAAGCTGATCCAAAAGAACTTTGCACCTTTCCCTTGGGAACTGTTTGAAAGACTAAAGCAATTCTGGCAATGAGTAGCAATTCTATTCAATCTCCTTCCATAAATCCCAGTGAATCCAAGAGGTGCAGGCCCTTTTGGCACTGGCATGATAGCCAATTTTGGCTGATGCTTTCAAATATTTTCTCTGGGTGCTTTGGGGGAAAACTGATAATCTTAAGATTGAACGGCAGTTTACTTGTAGCATCAAAAGAAAACTGCAGTCTGTGTTCTGAAGCCAGATTTTGTGTTTCTATTATAAGTTTGCTGACACAGGGGGACTTTCTAAACATCTAAAGTGTTTTACCTCCTCTGTGTTGGACATGAACCTCTCTTTTCCTCTGGACACAGATGCTCATGCTGCACTACAGGGCTGCTCCACAGTTACTTATCTCTCCTTACATCTCTTCAGGCCAAGAGTGCTTGTATGCCAGAATATGTGTGGGCCTGGCGGAAAAAATCTTGATGTTAGCAGTATACATTAATGGCAATACTTGCAAATTCCATATGTTCAGCAGAGGCTTTCTCATTTGGACTTCAGTTAAAAAAAGTTAAATAGGATAAGGAAAGGAAAAATACTGAAAACATGTCTCCTGAGAAGCCTTCTGTGATCTATTAGTAAATTAATAGAGACAGATTTTAGTCAGGAGAGCAGATACCAAGAATCATCCCCTTGAAGGATAGCTTACAGATGCTGCCTTCTTGCATCACACAGTACTTCAGGGAAAAGACTTCGTCTCCAAGGAAGAGAGCACACATCGGTATTGTTCCCAGAAAGCAGTCTCTGGAAAAAAACCGTTCTTTAGAAATTTAGCAAAGATTTCCACGTCATGGCTTGTACATTGTTTTGCAATGGAATCATTGTTCAAGCATCTGTCACTTTGTTCATTATGTGTCTTTACAATGGGTAGTTTTCCTTGCTTTTAATTTGTGTTCCAGATGTATGTATTCAGGCTTTTATGTGCATCCAATATGTGATCCTTCATAAGCACTCTCTAATATCTTTACACTTTCTAACTTCTGCTTATTTCTTGTTACAAATTCACAAGCACACTACCAATTCCATGAATAATTTATGCTGAGGAAGGTTTGAGGCTAGTGCACTGAAATGTGCAGCCCTTTCTTGTTTTTGTTTCCTCTGGAAGGGAGATCAAAACTCTTGGTTTTGGTGTTGAGAACGGTTTTGTAATGTATAAGCAGAGTTAGATCCCAGAGTTAGAACACAAGTTTCTTATTACGTCAGTGCAGACAGCTGAAGTGTGCAGCTGACTTCTGTAAGAGTACTTAGTATTAGCAAATTACAACAAACCATAAAAAAGTTCAGTCAGCCAAAGCCAAGGCTATCCACGTAGAAGGATTTAAAAAATCTGGAGTAGTTGTGATTTGTATCACAGTCACGTAGTTCATGATTGACACATTTAGAGGTAGCAACTCCTTGTTGGCAGCAGATCTCAAATATAGGTACCACAGCGAGGAGAAAATATTCCGATGTGCTCTGCTATCTGCTGAATCCGTCGGACTCATGAAAATATGCACACAGAAAAGGAAAGATAGTCACCCTCTAAAAAACCGACTCTTTGAAAGCTGATGGCCATGGCAGTCATGTCTAGTTGCTTCTGGATGTGTTGGCTGGATTTCCTCATAAGAGAAGGGGAATTTTGAATACTGCAGGAATTAAAAAAGCATCTTCATGCCATATTCCTTACTGCTGTTTCCCCTCTTTTTTCATTTTTTTCTTCTCTGATTTTACTTTTTTTCCTTAACTACTCTTCTGTCCCACTAGACTGGGCCACAATAGACTGCTTTTGTTTTGGTTGCTTCTCCAGCTGGAGTAGTATATATTAGAGTGAGGAGGATAACAGAGATTAACCTAGATAGCCTTTATTTATAGAATTCAGAGGTATGTTTAATTTCTCAGTGGAAATTATCAAGTGGAAAGGGATCTAAAGACAGTTATAGAGGTTTTGGAATTTCTTAATACCTACTTTTTAGTGGGACATTTCCTGTTACCTCCACTTAAAGCAAATAGTAACTGACTTTGAACAGTGCTTTCTAAAATCTCTGAGGTTATTCAGGTACAAGTAACTACTCATCTGAATGAAGATTTTAGCCTGTGATCTGGCAAACATATGGGTACTTAACTCATGCATTTACATTTACAGAATGGGCCATGAAGCATAGCAATTTAGAAATGAGGAAATCTGAAATGTTGATTCCACATAACTCTGTAATAAAACTTCCAGTGGTGCCACGATTTCATCCCACACCTGTAATTAGGTGCTCTACATATGATATTGTTGAAGTAGGGGCTTTGCAATTGCATACTTGCTGAACTTGAAAGTTACTTACTTAGTTCTCCTATTTGCTCTGAAGCTTGTTTTTTCTCCTTTTTTTTTTTTTTTTTTCCTGCTTTTTCTCTTCCCTGGAAAGCTGTTTCTCTGCCAGTTTGTTCATCTTGAGGGGCTTTCTTCTTGCCTACATTTTGTGGATGGCCAGAGTCATTAGAAGCAAATGCGTATCTGCAGTCTGACTTTTAAAACAAACTGCAGCAGCAGCACTTTGCCATGAAATAAGGCCTTGACTTCACACTATCCTTCACCTAACTTTGCCTCTTCTTTTCCCTCTGCAGAGCTGGAGGTCAGCTTTTAGTGCTTAGCCCTAGTATTTGAAGGCTTATAATGGTATCGATGTTTATGGACATTGGTTTATGTCCATGGGCATTATTTGGTTATAGCCCTGTAAAATATGTGTGCTATTCCAGCCTGAGAAATATGTGTATGTGGCTATGCATACATCACTAAAAAGGTTAACAGAAATGGTGATCTGCAAGGAATATTCTTATGAAATTAAATACTCACAGATATTTAAGGCAGGTTTGAAGAGTTATTGGCAAACATTCAGAGCACTTGTTTGTGTGTGTAAAAATAAATTAAATTCATAGGACAGGGGAGAAGCAAACCTGAGACACAGAGGGAAGGTAGAGTTTCAGGTGGCATTCATCCAGCCATATCTGCAAGAATGCAACGATGATGATTTATAATTACTGTGACAAAAATAACGATGATTCTGCTGCCACGTTTTTACCATAGCCTTGGGAGTATAAGTAATTATGCAATGATCAGTTGATTCTGCATATTCACAAATTTAGCTATTTATCATAATTGGTTTAGTCCCTTGGAATTAGTCCAGACTTTTACTTCATACAGTTGGTTGTAAAAGGGAAGTGGAAGGAAGCAAATTTCCTTTAGCTGCATACACCAAATCAAAGTCTGATCTACACTAACAGAATCCTTATTATTGATTGCAGTGGTTGTTTATTCTTCCAGGTTTAAAAAAAGCAACACATAAAAAACCGACAACAAAACAAACCCTCACACAGAAGCCATCTATGTCTCTTCCTTGGAGATGCTCTCGGTGGGTATCAAAAGTAAATTGATTCACACTTCAAATCACACCTTTTATGCATTTTATCTGCATTTCATCTGCTGGATGTTCAGTGGTCAAATTAGATTGAATTAGAGGGATCCAGGCTTTGTGTTTGCTTTCAAGCCCAACCATTGCCCTGGTTGTCTCCATCATAATATTGTCATTCAAGGAAATAATCTGATTTCATGGCCTCCAAAGCCCTTGTTACTTATGAAGCCATTTTATTCTAGACTATATTTTTGATAGCTCTGTAGCCAGAAAATACTTTGTCCCAAGCCCTCTACCCTCTGTGGGGTGCCCCCCCCCAGGGGGTGGGCATGGAAGCTGAAGCGTGGTCTGCGGGGTTTCCAGGCTCCCTGGTGTTATCCTGTTCGTTATTGGTTAGAGGTATTTTCCCCGCCCAGAAAACTGTGGTTGTCCCATGATTCCTGGGTCTTCGGGGTACAGTTGGAAAAAGGTTTGGTGCCTGGCTGGCTACCATGTGGTCGGTCTGTCTCTCCAGGCGGCCATGCGGTCAGAGAAATAAAATATCCATGAATATCTACCAGAAATATTGTTCCTGATTCTTTCTATGGACAAAGCTGTCTTCAGGGGGGGTGCAGACCCCAACCGGACTGCAACAACCCTCCACAAAAAAGACCCTACGAAAACTAAAAATGCCACTGGCTTTGAGGTGAAAAGAAAGAGGTATGCTAAAGAGTAAGTGAAGGATGTCCAGGTACACAGCCAAATTCCTGGATTTTACTGCAGAATTCCATGTTCAGCTGGACATCAATTTTGATGCTCTTTGCCTGTAACATTACAAAGTAACTAGAATCCTCCTGCTGCCTTCTAGGGACCCTTATGCATTCAGGCACAAAACCTAATACAGCATCAAGTGGTCCCAGCGGGTTTATTTGTCTGGGCAGCAGCAGGCAGAGTGATAAACAAAATGTCACAGACACAGGAGCAGTGCAGGCAGTCCTACATGTTGAGCAGCCATAGACAGTGAGCTGTGGCCTGTCATCAATTTATCTTAAATCACGCAGTTAGACATCTTTCTTTATCACGTTAATCACTACCTTCCTGGCCCAATTATACCTGCTAGCTTTCAAGCACGTGGTTATATAAATGGCTTCACTGTAATTCAGATTTGGCAAATGGACTGAACTTTTTCCATGTTCTTAATAGCTGGTTACAAGCTGAAATTGCAGCATATATATATGTTGCTCAAATCACAGTTTTTTCCTCTTTGTGCAGCCATATACTTCTTGCTACCTTGGGTCATTCTTCTGGCCTTGGTATGCCTTGGACCTCCTTCGATGGTGAGAGCACAGCTGATCAACACCAAATGCTTCATTTCCTGAGGTTTTCCCATGTGGCTGTGGCCCAGAGACATGTTCAGGTTCCCTGTGATTTTCTGATCTTCTGGCCCAGTGAGCCAGAATGAAATGACTCTTCTCTTAGTGGCAAACAATGAGAGAAATGGTGGCTCCGTGGTGAGGCTTCCTTCAGATGAGATGCAGACCTGAACCCACACCCCTCACTTCCAAATGAGCACAGGCGTGTCATTCCCAGGGTGTCTGTTTCTTGTTATCTTTTATTCTTTTCCAGCCACTTCCATTTAGAATGCAATCAAGGGCACTCCCAGCATTGGAGACCACTGCCTGTATAGTAGGTCCACCTTCAGGCGGTACAACAGTAGCAGAAGCAGCAGCAAAATATCTGACTGGTATCCAGAGAAGCAGGGCTGCAGAAAATTGGGGAACCTTTGTGTCCAATGGTCAGAGTCCAATCTCCTGGGCCAACCAGATGTTTTCCTGAGAGGTTTAGAATCAGAGCTTTAAATTTCAAAGGCTTAAATCTACTCAAATCCTTTTGTGAGTCTTTAGATGAATCTGGTTTTATGGTTACATAAATTTTTGGGCAGTGGTAGAAGGGACTCTGTTCCACTGCAAAAGAACTGAAATAAAATGGCAGTAGACTTAGGCAGATCAATATCACTCTTCTGTGCAATTTTTAAAAACCAAAGTTGTAGCAGAAAAGCCAGTTATTGCAGTGCTACTTAATTCATTTAGCAATAGAGTGCATTGATTGATATTGTCATAAATAACAAGCCACTTCATCTGTGCCCCCTCACTGCCCTATCATATTACACGTACAGGCTAAGATGAAAAAACAGCTGCAGCCCTTCTGAGCCTCAGGCTAACAAGCCTTATTGATTGCACTTGTCGTGAGTAATCTAAAGCTAAAAGATAGCAGCCCATAGGATTTGTACCTAAGCGTCATAGGCCAGGTT
Organism: Platysteira castanea; assembly: GCA_013397175.1. Taxonomy (NCBI): domain Eukaryota; kingdom Metazoa; phylum Chordata; class Aves; order Passeriformes; genus Platysteira; species Platysteira castanea. Next base: position 353,789 of record VYXC01001380.1, read on the forward strand.
TGAACCCACACCATTTTGTAGGTGGGTAGTGCCTGTGGAAGCTGTGCTGATTTCTAGGCAGCAGACATGTTTTACTGGAAACAAGTGCAAACAGAAGAGTCATGTTCTGAGCAGTGATTGGCAAAATCAATCCTAATTAGGCTGCAGATATTCAAGACCACTTCTAAACCTGAGCCTTTTCTTGATCCCCTCTAATTATGTATTCAGATCAAAATGACACCCTGAGCTATTATCCTGCTTGTTAAACCCACTCAGTCACTTGTTGTCTGAGCAAATGCATCTACGTTTCGCTAAGCGGCATAAATGGTTGCCTCTGTCAGTCTCTACACACGGAGGAAGCTGCAGCTGTGTCCTTCAATGTCTTGGATTCCAGAGCTCATTGCAAAACTTTGGAGTTACTTCGTGCAAGTTGGCTTGGCACTCAGACCAACCTCAACTGTCACTTGCCTTTTCCTCTGTGGGGCTTCAGGGGTACCTCCGTTGTGGGTGTTAAATCGGAGCATTTTAGACGTATAAGGGAACAAAAGGTGTTTCTTTTGTTTGCGTGTTGGTTTTTATCTGAAATATGAGCTGTCATTCCTTGCCTTGCACTTCCCAGAAAAAGGAAGAACATGTTAGGGGTAAGAGCTTAGTGGCTTGAGTTTACAAATTGGCAGAGTGACACTCAGGGGCAAGAAAGGAGCAAAGGCTGCTTAATCAATGTGCATTTAGGGGGCTGATTCAGTGTTATAGACATGACCTTTTCTTTAAAAATCTGCTGCACACACAGATTTCTTGGGCCACTGTGGCATGCCAGGGTGTGAGATGGTCAGTGACACTGGGCAAAACACTTGAGCTAGCAAAAAATTCCCTCAACTTGCATATGGGTGAAATAGCAGGTAGAACAGGAAGGTAATAATAAATCTATTAGAACCATATTTATAAAATATTGATTTTTTTTTTTTTTTAAGGGGGATGAGCAGAATACTTTGAGGCAAGGTACTGTACTCCTGTGGTTGCTCATTCAGTTAAAAGCTAAACTATATAAGACAGAGAAAGCTAGAAAATTGGCAAGTGTTAAATTAGGTGCTATTGTGGGGCACAGTGAAGGTTATGCCAATGAAGGTGTTTGCTTTACATGGAGATCAGCACATTTCAGTGTTTATTTAGTTCAATGAGTCATCTTCCCTGCTTACAGAGACTGGTAGAGTTCCTTCTGTAGAACCCCTCCCTCTTTCTTTTACCTTTATTTTCTAGTTAATTTTTTTTTCAGTGTAGTTTTGCAGCTTATATTATTTAGTCTTTCTAGCAGCTTTGCTGGATGTAATTTCCTTACATACTATTTGTTTTAGTGTTTTTATTAACTTTTATAGCACAAGTTTTGTTGCCACTTAGCTACTAAACATTAATGTAGTGCACACAAAAAATATAGTTCACTACTTACTCTGAGAAGTAGCAAAGGGAATACCTTGTTACCATTCCTGTAAAAAACAGAATGAGCTCAAGATTTCAGGGATAAAAACAAAGGGAAAAAAAGTCTGAATTTCATCAAGCTTAATTCTCTAAAAGCCATTGTATACTAATTTTGCTAGAGAACATAATCACTTAACTAGAGAGGAGTTTTTTATTTTCCTTTGACTTTTGGATACAACTGAAAATTCTAATCCACTGCTGTTCTCAAAACGAAAGCCCTGAGAAGGACTTTAATTGTCTCTGTTACATGTGACCTTGGACTTCATTCTGTGATCCCAAGGGTCGTTTCCAGGGTTCATTAGTCCTTGTGTGCTGCAATTTTCTGGTAGTGTTGGAGGCAGTTCTGGACCTGCTACACACTGAGCAAAACTTTAAAGCCCTCTGGAAGTACATACTGAATAAAGCTATTCATGTTCCAGTATGCTGTAGGTTATTTGGAATTTGCTTTCTTCAGCTTGGAGTTTAGTTGCTCCGGTATCAGGTAGTTGCTACCAGTTGGGACACCTGGTAACTTTGTCACTATTACAAGCTAGCACCTGCGCTGTTCAATTTTTTAAGCTGTTCTCGTCATCAAAACCATTTGTTCTGGAGTGAAACATCCTCTGAATTCCCTTCAGCAAGGTACTGACAAGTGTTCCCGTTGAGCAACACATCCAGTGCAGGGATCTCAGTGAGCAGCCACAGGTGGAGCTTTGAGGGGCAGGAGCTGACGATGCCCAGACTGTTCCATTTCAGCGTGTGAGGGCATAAAAGCCCAGAGGTTTGTTCAGAATCTGTCCTCAGAGGCACCAGCTCTAGCTGTTATTTTGTTATTTAGTTATTGCACCAAGATTAAATTATTTGAAGAGCCGTTAGGGAAACCTGGTCTGACTGCGAGTGTTGGGTGTGCAGCTGCGAATGTGCCACAGTCCCATCTCACAGTGTGACTGCCAGAGTGGCTCCTGAGCAGCTGGACAGGGAAAGGTAATTCCTTAACATCCTGGCCAAAGAGGTAGGATTTGCAGGAAGGAGGGAGTTGTACACTGGACAGTGCAGTGTTGGCTGATAAGAGTACATGTCCCCAAAGGATCCTATTGTGTGCCTGAATACTGACAAGATCTGTAAGAGTTTGTTGTAACTTGGTATTAAGTTTTACTCTACTTAAGTTTTGGAACTGAGAAAAAAAGCTTTATTCAACTTCTTAAATAGATAATATAGTTGTTTAGTGAGATTTATGTTTTTGGACTGCAAACATTGTAGGTAAGGCTTTTTGTCTTTTTTTTTTAAATTTAAATTAAGAGGAGAAGAAAAAGATTTGTTGGGCTGACAAACTACTAGGGCTACTTAATTGGCAGGATCTGAAGTTATGTGCTGCCACTTAAATTCATTATTATATTGATGAATATAGTTTATCAATTTCCAACATGTAGTCCTGCAGTGCTCTTAATAAATTATGAATCCAGAATTACAAATAATTCTTTATTACTCTCTTTAGAAAATAAACATGGCAAGATTTAGCAGTGGTATAAAAATCTTTGTCTTCATATCTTTTATTTCTGAGCCTTTATATTTTTTTAAATGTTTTTTTCTATTCTTTTTGGCCAAAATAATGACCTTCAACTTTCCTGCATCACTGCTGGCTAATCACCAAGTTTCAAATTAATATTCTTCTGTGTAAGTGATCACTGCAGCATGACTTCACAAAGTTTGCTTGAATTTTAGCCTGGATTTATGTAAGTCTATATTTATAATGTATTCCTGCCAGGTGTCGTTTCCTCTTCCCAAGGCTATCAGACACCCTCAAAATTAATATTCACATTAGCTGTAATTTTTTTGTTAGTTTTCATGATCCAAGTGGTCTGGAAACATTAAGAGATATGTAATGATGCTCACGATCAGGGCTGGATCTGACCTTTTAGTATCCATGACAAAACAGAGGGTAAATAAATCCCTTCAGAAAGAACTTGACATTAATTCCACCTTATCTGCCCAAACCTGTCAAAGGTTACTACTCATCTGGGCTATTAAAATGCTAGTGTTTGCAGACTTGGAGAAAATTGCTGTCTCTTGGCAGAACAAGAGCCAACAAGCCAGAACAACAGTCAGAAAGTACAAGTTTTCTCATTCCCCATTAAACACTTGTTTCTAAGGTCTTTCCTACCAGCTTTCTCCAGATAACATTTATGAAAGTCATGTTTTGCAGTGATAACTTGGTGGCGCACCAAATCTTTATTCGAGATAATTAGCTACTCTATCTTTGATGTGCACTTTACAGTGTATCATTATTTTTTTCAACAGTATTGTGTTGCATTTGCAGGAATACTGGCTTTCCCTCCAATTATTTGCAGTAACACAAATACTTTTGTTTTAAAGTGATGTGTAAGAGTTGTTATTGTAAATCTTAGTACACTGTTACTGTTACTACCCAGTAACAGAGGAACAGGAACCAAGCTTGGAGAAACTGGAGAACAAACAGAAAAAAGAGTTATGTGAAGACTTATAGAAAGCTGAAGTCAAATAGAGAAACACAATTCAATGTTTCATTGTGGAATAATTTGCTCATTGGGTACCACTCCATGTCTAATCACAGTTTGGCTGGATGGATGCACAAAGCCTAATTCTCTTTTCCCTTGGCTTTTTGTTAAGGGAATGGAGGGAAAGAAAGAACTAGCGTTCTTAAAAATGAGTTAGGCCCTCATGATGGAAGAAACCGATGTATTTGATTCTTTTTAAAGAGAGATGTGGATTAAGAGATTTCCCAAGGTTTTTCAGCCACCCTAAATGCAGGACTTTGGAGAAATGGTAAAGCACATGTACCCATGCACTCTGACCTTTCCTAGCCCAAATATCAGCATGAGACACATCATCTTCCTCCCTGACACCTTCCATGGCGTGCTTGTTGCCACTGGAAATATGGGTGCATTGGCCTGGAGGGGCACAGGCACTTCAGAAAGGAGTGGGCCAGGGCAGTGGGGCTGCCTCCGAGGCTCATTTGTTCTGCAGTCCAGGCAGAGCATCTGTATTTGCATTTTCAAACTCCAGTGGAGATTTCTGTAAAAAAAGCCTATTAGCAGTCATGACTGGTAACTTCAAAGATGCCCTTTCCTTATTGCAGGCTGATGTGTGTGTGGCAAACTATAAAGTCATGCATGACATTTACGATGGTGAAATACACCCCTGGCATACTACAAGGTTTTGATTTGCTCCAGAAACCAGCTCTTGTCTCACATCAGCATTTTATGTAAATAGGATGATGTGGTTTTTTCCCACAGACAGTAAAAATAAGAATGCAGTTAATGTCCTTGACAAAATATATTAGAAAAAAATCCCACAAATGCACTTTCTTTCCCCTGAGGAGAGCAGTTAGAGATGGCAGAACAAGAAGGCGTTGCAAGAAAATTGTCCTATGAACACTGAGTTTTCTTCCTCTTACTACCTTAAATTAATGCTATACACAGGACAAACTGTAATGCTGACCTCATATTCCTGAGCTAAATGTGTAATTCAAGCACGTTAAAGTGCTGAGCAAAATCAGTGATATCATTTGATACCGTTCTAAGCACAGCTTGGTTTGTGCCTCCTTTATGCTTTCCCTTCTGGTAGTAGCTACTCCTGAGAAATGTGCAACTTTGGTGTTTTCTCTCTCCCACAAAACTCTCCACTCAGCAGATAGTTTATTTTTTTCCATTATGAAGCAATTGAAGGTTTGCATTGCTTGGTATATGAACATGAAATTTCCATCCATATTTAAACAACCTGGAGGAATGTCCTTGACCAGGACTGGGCTGTCTTCTTCAGAGCAGGTGTAGACTCGCATTTTCTCGATAGAAGTGGCGGTGGCAGTGTCTCTGGTGTTGTCACCACACTGCATTAAGCAGTTTTGTGGATTGATTATTATGATACACCCTCTCTGTTTTCAGCTCCTGTTCTCTCTTTGTCTGGAACTCAGGTTAAAAAGGAGAGAGTTTATGCCATTTGGAAAAAGGCGCAGGCAACTCAGGAGGGCTACAAGGATGTTGTGAGGTCATGCAGGGAGAAAATTAGAGGGGCCAAATCCCAGATCCCAAATCCCCAGACTGTACAGTTAATTTTGTTATTCCCACAGTAGGGAACACTCAGCTGTGCATATCAAACTCACAAATCTATTAATAATTGCATTCATATACCCAACTATATACAAATATAGATAGCAAGGCTACAAAGCCAAGCAGAAAGTTAGGAAGTTAGGAAATAGTAGAACTAGTTGCCTGGGCAACATTAGTCTGGTTAAGTATTTGCATTTTGATCTAGGACTTCAGGGGCCATATTTATTTGCTTTTTTTCCCCCCCTGCACAGGGTTGCCTAAAGGGGAAAAATTGGCTACAGTTTTACTAACTCTCGTATTAAGAGAGAGATAATTATAATAAGGGGCTCTTGCAGAGCTCCTGTGATAACCTTTATCTTTATTGCATAGATGGAAGGAAAGGTCAAGATCTGTTCAACTAGTATCTTTGTGTGACAGACTTAGTGTTAGCTCCATGCTTTATACATATAATATGTCCTCAGAGACTGCACAGAAAGCAAACAGACCTCATCAATTTCTCTAATGATTCCTCTGAAAGATACCTTTTTTTTTAATCTTGGTTTGTATTTTTAGCTCACTTTAACAACACCTCTATTACCAGGCTGTCAGAGACCTCGTACATAGAATTTATGTTGGCTTTCATAAAGAAAAATTAGATGCTATCTCAAGGACAGTCTCTACTTTTAATGTCATTAAAGCTAAATGAGTTATTGTTGATATTCACTGAAGAACAGCAAATAAAATTAGATGGAGAAAAATCGTACTGATAAGATGATGTGCTGGCTGTAACTGTCCACTGCAGAGAAGAAGTAATTTATAAGCATTGCTCTCTTTAATGTATACATAACCTGTACTTTATACTGTGTGATTGGTTCTGTTAATCCTACGGGAGGGATGGAGGCTGTGGAGAAGGGGTGTGGATATTAGTTATAATACTCTGTATTTCTTGAGTAGCACTGAGGGTGTGGCTGGGCAGTTCGGCCCCAGGCATCCTCAGGACCACCCCCCCCCCCCCNTGCTGCAGAGGAAAAGGCACCTGATCTGGGCCTGTTGGCTGCTGGAGAAAAGCAGAGCTCATGAAAAGAGGGAAAAAATTTAAGTATGTTGCTGAAAGGAGTTGTTCATCAGCACAGCACGAAGTGACACCTCTGTTTCGAGGTCTGTGCTGTGTTCCACAGGATGGGTCGGGTTGGAAGGGACCACAGTGTTCATCTGGTCCAACCTCCCTGCTCAAGCCCGGCCATCCCAGAGCACACGGCACAGCACTGTGTCCAGACAGTTCCTGAGTATCTCCAGTGAGGGAAACTCCACACTTTCTCTGGGCAGCCTGTTCCAGTGCGTGGTCACTGCACAATAGAGAAATTCTTTCTCATTTTCAGGTGGAACTTCTTCTGCATCAGTTTCTGCCCAGGAAGTTCCACCTGATTGATTCTTAGGGTACAACTGGTTATGACTGAATGCTTTTCAAGTTTAGTATGGGAAGGTTCCCTCACTATTAGGATAACAAAGCAAAGGTAGGCCAACAGTGTTTCACACACTGGAAGTTTCCTGCATCTGCACATTTTGCACTTAACACTACAATGTTTGCTTTAAATTCCTTCTTCAAAAGAATGAAGCAAGAAGCAAAACAGAATTGAAGATTTCCCTGTCTTTACCCAGCGTGCCCAGGCTCACAAGGAAAAGCAGAGGACTCTGTAGATGATAGAGAATTTTGTAAAAGGCTGCTTTCTATGGTAATCCCACCTCTCTATAGATCTGTGCTACAGATGTCATCAGCTTTGTTTCTTGTGCAACTGAGAGCTCTTCAGCTGATAACTCCAGAGCTGGAGTGAGATGAATATGGAGATCCCACAGCATATTCTATGGGCTCAAAGTGTCTGTAGGAAAAAAAAAGAGGTATTGAATTTCCTGGTGGGAAGGAAAGTGCTATGTATTTCATTTTATGTCTGTGGTATAAAGAACGAGAAATTCTTTTAAGAAAGATCAAAAGTAGATGAATTTATATGTACCATCTTAATGTATAACTGTTTTGTTGGGGTATTGCAGAGAGCTATTGCAAATGAAAAAGAAATGTTAAAAGAACATTATTAAGCTATGAAGTTAAAAACCTGAAGGATAGAAAATGTCATTGCAAACTTAATTAGACCCCCTAATGTGTGTGCAGTGGGAAGGGCTTTAATTACCTGATCACAAACTATTTTTTGCACAGCATCCTCCATTCCTATCAGCATAGAAACTGGATAGTCTTTAATTAATGAGCAACTATTCAATATTTTGTTTTCTCCTCAATATGCCATCTTAAGTTTTATTCACTGTATGCTCTTCAAACCAGCTCCAGACCCATAATTATTCATTTCTTGATGGAAAATTCGTGTGAAGTGTACTTCACAAGAAAATTTATTTTACAAATATTTGTTATTTTCACTCCATCCAAAAGAGATTATGGGTTATAATGATTTTTTTGAAAGTTAATTGTGTTACAAGGAAAAACCATAAATTAATTTGGAGTCTTAAATCAAATAAAACTGTATTTCAGAAGTTTATATGCATTTGAAGAAAAATTTCAGTTTACTCAAGCTGCATATACTACCTGGTGAAAAAAGATCAGATCCCAGCATTTTAAATAGTTTTTTCTCCTCCCTCTCAGCCCTCCCCCCCACAGCATAGGCTGAAAACAAGACTTTGACCTGTTAAAAGACAAAAACCAGTGAGAGCAAGAACATGCCTTGTGCCAGAGAGAGCTGTTGGCTCCCTTGCTGTGTCACTAAGGCACTGAGCCGCTCTCTTTGAGCTGGTAGAAAGCTGCATTTAAAATTGTTGCTGTGAATCAGAAAGACCAACCCTGGTGACAGTGAGAGGTAGCGGTTGGAATAAAATACCTCCTCTATTCCCAGGAATGGATTCTTGCTCTGCATTTAAAAATCGTTGGGTGGTGTACAGGCGTACTCCTGGCAGCTGGGGCCTGAATCTTTTGCTGATGAGCAGAGTCGTGCTTGCTGCTTCTTCTTGGCACGTCCGTCTGTGTGGTTTTCCTCATACCCTTTCCACAAGGAAGCCTCATCCAAATAATTTAAGGCGAAGTAGTATAAGTAGTTCCCTGAGAGGCAGGACTGACCTGTCACTGAGACCACTCTTCTCACTTCCAGATGAATCTCTTGATAAGAGGATTAGTGTTTTTTAAGCAAGTGGATAGAGGCACCAGCACTAAATGAAGTGAGCCAGAGCTTTATCCCATAAGGCACAGTTCAAAACAGGTTTACAGATTTCTATTTAAATGCGCACATTCCAGGCATAAGGGTCAGTAAGGATTTGAGCCTAAAATTTCCATATTGTGGTTGAAAGCCTTGAAATCAATTATTCCACCTTGCTGTCACAGACAATAGGAACTCTTCATATGAATCAGCATTTTCTGATGAAATGTAAACGGTATTTTAGAATAAATTTCTTCATTGTCTTTTTAGTTTGTCTCCATAAAACTGGTATCTCATTATTGGTAGTTCCGTCTCTGAAGTGCAGGTGGGGTTAAACTATATTCTCCCAGGCCTCATGAATGAAACAGTTTTTCTGGCTTCCTCTCCTCTTGCTCATTTACTTTGACCACCCCCCACCCCCCAAAGTTATGTAAGGATGAAGGTGTCAGAGGGAATACCTGCTTTATTGAGGAACTGCACCTAACAGTGGAGATTTCCAGAAACATTCTCCACTGCTGGCTGAAGCCAGAGTCCTGCAGAAATAATAAATTACCTTGTAACACAGAGGAGGAGAGGAGTTCACGGTAGAACCTATGGAAGTGAATGCTGATGCTTCCCAGCTTTTTAAATACCTGCTTGGCAGCCTTAATATTTTTGACAAAGAATGGTGGATTGAATGGGTGTGCATGTGTTGGTGTGCGAGCATGCTGGTATCTTAAACCAAATAAGAGTGATATAAGCAAACCTGGTTGTGTGATTTTATTGAGCCTCCATGGCTCAGAACTAGGCTGACAGGCCCCTATTTGCTGCTATTAAATGTCTGCAACAGGAGCACCTATTTTTTCCTTGTCTCATTACTGATAAAAGGCCCTGAAAAACTAGATCAGAGTTTTTTCAGAAAGAGCACCGAAGCAAAGTGATAAATTTGAAATAAGAACAGCCACAGTAAAATTGATATTGTTTCTCCTGGTCAGCTCTATGAATTCTGCAATCTTTTGGGTTGGATAAAGCATTTGAATAATGGGCAAGGTCTAAGAGGACAGATCCCAAGGGGAATGTAATCCTGGAGGTGCTCTTATCCTCCCTAGGATGCCTCCTTACAAACATAAATTCTGTTTGCTGGGAAAGGAAAAGTTGAGTCTGTGATGAAGAATTTAACATGCAAATTGTTATTAATTCTGCCTTCAATCAAAAGTGCACAGAGCAGCTACCAGGAAGAATAATAACAGGGAGAATAATTGCACTTAGATCCCATAAAATGTGACACTCCAGCTTGTGTCAATAATTTCAACTTCTAGCTAGGGAGGCAGCATATTTATCTTGTCAAAGAAGGAAAAGTTACTCCAGGTTTAAACAAGCATATGTCCTTCGAAAGCAGTATATTTATTTTATTTAACCCCATGCAAAAATGTTTGAAGTCTCTCTTTTAAAATAAGTGAAGATTCTGTAGCTTTTAGGTGATATGCTGGACTGTGAGTTTGTTAATATGACAGGATCCTGGGATCATCACTGTGTATTTGCTTAATTTACAGGTGAGAGGCTCACCCAGAATGGCCTCCATAAAAATGTTATGCAACATCCAAGAGTGGTTCTTAAAGTAGAGATCTTTTTTCCTTTCTTCCTTTTTTCCTTTCTTCCTGGAGGAGGTTATATCAAAATCCATTAACTTCCTTTCACAAGGTGCTTATATTCTAAACTTTATTCACAACTCCTCTATCCATTTTTTTCATCCACTGTTTAGCCATTGCAGTTTCTGTATACCTTGAAAACCATCTGTACATTAAATTATAGATTTCTTTTTTTCAGTTTTTAGCTCTTTTGAGTGATCTCAAGTTTCTTGACACCTACAATTAGTGGTAATAGCTTGGTGGGCTCTGGATAATGGTTCTCTAGCAAGAAAGAGAGATAATATGTTTCTACATTGCTATTGCTTTATAGAACTTTTACAGAAGTGTCGAACGAGTGCTCAGCTAAGATCAGGGCTGGGTGCTGCCATACACCAGGAACATCCATCAAGTGAGATGATTTGTCCTTAAGAGGAGCTGTAAGTAGGTGGAAAAGACTGACAAGGTATTATTTGCCCCTGTTTGACAGATGAGAAGTCAGGACCCAGGGACTGTCTGGATTAAGTGGCAAAAAAATAAATGGCTTTGTGAGTCCTGGTGTCCTGTTATTGTTCAAGCCAGGGACCTGGATCTGGAGAATGTTAGAAATTTCTTACGGTTTATGCAGCTAATTTCTGTTGGTATGGGAGGGGAAAGGTGGGTAAGCACTCAGTGTAGCATTTTGAGACAAGGCCAAGATACCCACATAAACAGTGAACTTGGTACATGCACTTCAGCTATCACCAGAGAGACTGTGCCCACCCTGACAGCAGCCCAGCTATGTTAAACTACAGACTGGTGAACTTTCTTCCTAGTATTTAACCTGCTAAATAGCTGTAATGGCTAATTCTGAAATATTTCTGACTGGTTGGATAATGCATTTTAGACTGGCAAATGCTAAAGTTAACAGAATCTATTATACAATGCTTTTTCTCAGTGTCACTGAAAATCATGATGGATTTTTGTTTTTTTAAGAAAACAGAGGAAACAAAATGTTATTTGATAGGAGAATAACATGATGAGAAAAACAGGGTTTTTTTCAGTTCAGTCAACACTGGGGGTTCATGCGTTTTTCCTCACTTTAGTGGGATCACAGCGACTTGAAATTGGCTGGGGATGCAACAGCTAAACGTGTCACTTTGTGGCATTCATTTGGAAGTACCCTACACAGGAATGCTGAATTAGCCCTCCTGCTGTGCGGCCACGATGAGCTGGAGCTGAGTGATTGTAGTGTCAGAATGAGAAGTAGTTCAATGGCGTAGAAGGGGTGTAATTGCTGTAGGTACCTCAGGATGTGTATAGAACAGGCTGGGCTGTTAGTGGAGATGACTTGTGAGAGGAAATATGATTTCCTGACTATCTTTAATAATGTTAAATCTAATTCATATTTTCATAATCATTGCTGAGTATTATGCAGACTTGGCAAGTCATTAAGGACAAAACAGAGTTACTGTAAGATACATGAGCACTGAAGCACAAGAAATTGAGACTCCAGATGTAAAATCATAGATACCAGGAAGCAGGAAGTTTGTGGGATAGGTGAAATTAGCACACTGCTGTGTTGGAAATGTTAGTGCCAGTTGTAGCCTGAAAGAGTTTTAGGTGCTGTTCAGTGTAAGGTGTCATATTATTGCAATATATTAGATACATTTTCTTGTACACTATTTCAAGGAACAATGGAGGGTAAAAGACTTGTGGAAAAACTCATACTTTATGTCTGCATTTCTGCACATTGAAGAGTTTAAGCTATCCCATTTTTAAAAAATGTTTGCTGTCCATCCCCTCAACCTACCTGTGTGCCTTTTAATACAACTATTCACCACTACAGGCAGTTTCAGCAGTATTGCTTCTTTTCTAAAAATAGACTGCAAGAGCATCTTTGTTATCTGCAGTGTGAATTGTTTTAGTCAGAAGCTGCTTTGCTATAGTATCATTTCTTAAATTGCATATTGCTTTAACAACCACATCCACCCAAAAGATAATGATTGTGACTGAAGAAATACAATTCTGAAGCATGAAGTGGAAGGCACAAGGGTTTAGATGCAAGTGACACCAGTTTTCATTTTGCATGTGTATACACAGGAGTTGTGATTACAGCAGTATGCATTGTCTTCTGTTTGCAGCAATGCCAAGACAAGACTGGGCTGGATGAGGCTCTGAGTAACATGGTTTAGTGGAATGTGTCCCTGCCCATGGCTGTGGGGTTGGAACTAGATAATCCTTAAGGTCCATTCCAACCTAAACCATTCTGTCATTCTGTGAAACCAAAATTCAAGTGTAGATTAAATATGTCCCAGTGAAATGAGCAGAATTTCAGTGATGAAAGAATGTATTGCTGAGGATCATTTTAGTGACATTCCTTCATCGTATTCTCGGAAGGTGGTACGTATTTCACCAGCTGTAGTGTGGGTTTGTGAGAACTGTTGTCCAGATCAGCATAAACCCTGAGAGGTGAGCTGGCTTTGTGCATTCCTAGCAGTGTGTTAACCACTGTTAGTTGCTGATCAGTGTCCTTTGCTCCTTCTCAACCCTTCCTGATTTGCAAATCCAAGATTTGGATTGAAAATGGCAAGAGCCTCCTGTGGCAAACAGGCAGAAAGCCAAGAACTGGTAGAGCCTCTGTGAGGGCCTGGTGGAGAATGTTTGCTCACCATGACTGAGACAAGCCAATGATGCAGTAGATGCATCAAAAGCCTTGGCAGTGGTTGCTGCAGGCACATCTGAAATGGCTTTTCTAGCCCTGGGTAATGCTAGAGTCATCAAAGAGAGTCCAGTGGGCACAATTTTCAGTGCAAATAGCATTGCATGTAGTCAGTAGGGCAGACTTTTACTCCTCAGCAAAGGTTTTTGACTCCTCAGTGTAGGTTACATAAGTTTTCACAGCTAAGAATTTAGGAGCTTCAGTGACAGCTATACACCACTTCCCACACATGCCCACTTTCCCCCAGAAAAGGGGAAAAAAAGCTCATATTTCCAAGTTGACATTAATTATGTTGTGATGAGTTCATAGTGGGGCAGTTAGTAATGCATTTAAGAAACAAGAAATGGTCACATTATTGATTCCCTATTTCATTTTTTTTCTTGTTTTAGTCTGTTTCCTGCATTTAATATTTAAAACGAACAAGCACAAGCAAACACAGAAAAAACTTGAAAGGCTAAAAATAAAAAACATCACAAAACCTTGAATTACTTATGTAATTCAATTAAACACATTCTTCCCATGATGCATTGAGGAAATATATTATTACAGACACAAAGCACTTTGTAGTGTTGTATTATTAACTCCTTCTGGGGCCAGATGATTTTTCTGCCAGATTAGAAGGAAGGAGCAATAGGATGTAATGTCAATTAACCTAATTGCTGTGGGTCTTTCAACACTAGGGCTTATGTGTATTCCCAGAAAGGGGATACAAAAATGTGTACATTTAGGATTTCCAGATCTTTGGAGAGAGTTTAAAATGCCCTGATATTACCCTGGTGAGAGCTGTGTGCTCATCTGCCTGAGCAGTAAAAATAGGCTATTTTTATTTAATTGGATGGTGAAAAGCTAGAGATTTCTCACATCAGTCCGATGGCAGATTCAAGATTTTACATATGTCAAAACAAAGCCATCTGGATTTGTTTATACTGCTGTTAGTCTTTTGCAGGAGTCCAAGTGGCTATTTGGGAGCCACTATAGCATCAGCATAACAAATAAACACAGGTCATGCTACAGCCCTTTCCAGTTTCTTGGGCCAACGTGGGGAACCCTTTGCTTAGACATCTGCAGGATGAGTGTGTGTTAGCCAAACAAAGTTGCAGAAATAAAGACAGGGTCATAAAAAAATCCCATCTAGACATATGAAATCATATGAGTTAAAAGACTGAGTCCCAGTTTTAAACATTCTCATTGCCTTGTCTTTTTTCTTCAATTCTTTCACCTCTCAATCCTATTGCATTATGTGGGCATAAGTTTTATTTTTGTGTTTACAAATGCAGGATTTATTCAACAGAAGATTGAGTTTTTAGGATGTTTTACATAAATAAAACATTTTACTTCTGAGTTGAAAAACAAACAAAACCAAATTTTCCTGCCTGAAATAACAGAAATCTTTTTTAATTGATTGAAGGCAATTAACAAGATTGATTGCTCAACCCCCTTGCTATCCAGTTAGGAATGGTTCACTGTGCGAGTAATAAATTAGGATGGTTTGAGAAGTTCCTGGTGGATCCTTGATTTGAGGTTATGATTTTGCAACAAATGGTACTGTATCTCCCTTAAAGAGACCTCCAACTCAGCTGGCAAAGCCTTTTCTATTTGTCTAGGGGGACAGCAATCTCTCAGTTTTATGGTAGTTTGGGATGGGAATGGCTTAATAAAGCTCATTAAAGAGAAATTAATACATATATAGTTCATAATTAATGGGATCACCAGCACAGGTTGGGTTAGGTTGTAACATTTGTTAGCCAATGGGCTCCACTTTAGGTCCACGTTGATTTGATCTTTAATTGTCAGAGCTCACAGGTAGGTTTTCCTGGCTCTGTGCCAGTATTTCCTTTGTCTAGAGTGGGGCACAGATCAACTCACACGTTGTCCTAAGCACTGGGCATGGAACTTGCCCTCTGCAGCACGTGAAGGTGCTTGAAGACATTTGTATTTGGGGTGATCTGATTGTGCTTTGGGTTGTTATGGTCAGGAAGGGCCGAGTTTGTGACTTTTGACCCAGCTGTGGCGAAAACTTAGACTTAGGGTGACCTTAGAAATAGACCATGTCTTTTCTATCTACCTTTAAGGTACAAAAAGAAAGAAAGAAGAGTTCATCTGCTTCAAATGTTCAGTTCTGTCTTCTTTAGTAGGTAATGGGAGTTCTCATGAGCATTAGGAGTGTGTCCTGGCCCTCCTGATTTCTGCCAGGTGCTCTCCACTGGGTAGAGGAGGCTGGTAGTGTAGCTGTAAGGCCTGGAAGCTGGAGGGTTCCCCAGTTTTTCCCTCTCCATCTGTTTGGATTTGGAGCTGGAAATACCGTTTGGATTGAGAACCTTGGAGAAAGTCAGCAAACTCCCGAGAGCCGCCGAGTGTGGTACTTCCTGGTGGCTGTGATAAAGCCCTACGTCTTGGAGACTCAGAGGATAAATGAGTGATCATCCTTGCTGGGGTGCAGCTGAACTTGTCTAAGCTGTGGTAGAACAATGGCATGAATTAGATTTATTAAAGAAAGGTGCTGCTTTTGTAGCATCAATTTAGTCAAAATGTAATGGTAATGGTGGATGGGTCTCTGTGCATCCTCCCCACCCCACGCATTCCCTCTCCCTTTCTGCTCTCTCTGATGGGCAATCAGAGGATTTGGGTTTGTCCCAACACAAGAACATGGGGTGGATATTGCAGGAAGAGCTATCTGGGTGCTTGCATAGGTAAAGTATTCCAGAAATGGGGGAGCTGAGACGTTCATAGTTGACTTTGGTGCACATTGGCAGGCATAAAGGTCTAAAACGCTGCTGGAAACTGGGTCGACTGGGCAAACTGGTTTCCTGAGCTTGTGGGCAGCTTTCTGGTGAATCCCCCTGCCCTCACTCCCAGCAGGGGCACCTGCAGGGTACATCCAGCCTAAAGATGAAGGTTTTTTTTGTAAGAGCTGTGTGAAAATGTTCAAGTAATAATGTTAATTTCTTTAATTCTGGATGAATTTGAGGCAGAAATGTCTGTTTAAAGTAATGAATATATTCTGATAAATTAGTAGAAATTAAAATGAGCACTAGCATTCATTTTTTTTTCAGTAATGTGGATGTCCATGTAGTTCTGAATCTTCCCAAGTGTGATAAAGTTTTTAAGGATGGACAGAGGAGGGAGGGGAAGGAAACTGATGGACCATGATGCCAGGTCTGTGTTTGATTTCCAAATAACTTTGCAGTTATGATCCCTGGTTCTGACTAGTCAATTTATGGATAAATTTTCCCTTTGAAAAGCTACTTGCGTCAGTACTGAGTTTTTTTGTTCAAGGAAAAGGATCATTTATAATGAAATTTTTCAAAGACAAACTTAGAAATTAAATTAGATTTTTATTGTTTTTCAGATTTCTCCTGTTCAGTATAGTTATTGGAAAATAAGCCAATGAATAAATAGTTCACAAATAAAATTAGTTGAGTTTTTGTCATGGGTTTTTGTTTTTTTTTTTTTAATTCACAGTTTCCTATGAAATGTCACCAGCTTCAAGTAAGAAATTTCTTTAATATGTTTCTCTGGGGGAAATGGAATAGGCGTTTTTCAACTATTCTGTCAGTATATGCTCTGAGACACTGAATAATTATGAATCTCAATATAACCCTTTATCTAACGGCTTATATGTTTTATTAGTTTTGTGGTTTCTGAGGTTTTGTTTTTTCTTTAGAGGGTTGGTGAAGAGATCAGTACAATTTAGCAATAGATTTGACATTTCATATAGACAGCCCTAGAAATCTGACTAGAAAACACATGTCTAGAAATCCCTCGCAAGACAAAAGCTACTGGGTCCGTAAGTTTTCTGAAAATTATGTTGGGTGTTTGGCTTTCATGTTCTAGTAAACATGAATAATAACTCCCCAATCTCCTGCTCTATCTGTTATTCATTATTTTATAACTCTGTGTTGTATTCTACTTCAGACATCAATTTCCAGGCTAAAAATCCCAGTCTGTTTATTCTTTCAACATTCTGAAGATATTTTATGCCACTGGCCTATTTTGTGGCTCTTTTCTATATTTTTTTTCCAATTCAGCTATACACTTGTCAAATGGAGAGACAAAAGCTTCACAGTTTTCAAGTTGGGGGTCACATAACTGTTACTATATAAAGTAATTTCAGTACTTTCTGGATGGCTGGTTCTCTTTTTTTTCTTGGAATTCCTAATAACTTCTTTAGGTTTTTGGCCATTTTGAGTCCAGAACTGGTGTTTGCATCCAGCAGTTTACAAGGCTTCAGGATTCCTGAATGATAGTAGCAGATTTCCAACCTATTTCAGAGGGGGTGTATGGTGAGGATGATTTTGTTTGTGTGGTGTGGTGCTTTACATTTGCTGGTCCTCTTTAGTTTCCATTTTACTTCCTGATCATTCCATATCATCAGATCCTTGTGCAGCTTTTTTGTCAGTCTTTATTTTGACAAGCCAACAACTTTTGTGTTATCACGAAGTTGTGTTAGTTCTCTGTACTCCATGTTTTCTTCGATATGACATTTAGGAAGCCAGAAATAGCATAGCTCAGACTAGATCCCCATAAATGCACTTTTTCTTTTGTCATATATTATCTTGGTTTGGTAGTTCTTTTTCTTTCAGTGGTTTTCAACAAAAGTTGATGAAAGTGCAAGTGCATAGTATCAATTATAGCATCATTATCAATCCATAAATTGATTCCTTTGAAGGCTAATAATAAATTTGTAAGGTCTGTATTCCCTCTTAAAAAACAAGACGTCTTTTAGTCATTATATAATGATCTGCTTATTTGTTTATTCTGATTTTTAAAATAATTCCTACTAATTTATGGATTTATTTGTATGTGGGTACCATGGTCTGTCTTAAAGCCTCTTAAAACATGCCCCTGCATTTGCCACCTTCTGTTTCTCTGCTAATGAAGCAAACTTCCTTGATAGGATAGCCATCACAGCTAATAGTTGAGCAATTTTATATTGGATTTCTAAATTGTAGAAGAATATTAACTGAGCTTAGTGGATTTTCTCTTTTTATTTTATATGCTAATTCAGTACTTCAATTTAAAATAATTTTCTCACCCATAATGGAAAAAGAGCCTAGAGTTGGAAATACCCTAAGCTGTATCCTACATTCTGCTCTGATGAAAAGAATTAATCCACCATCTCAGCAATGGCCTTGTCTTCTTCCAGGCTGTCTTGCAGCATTTTTATCAGTTGTATTTTTTTTTCCTATCACATGTTCATAAGGGTATTTATTGCTGGTTTTTATGCCTTTTATCAAATGATCTAAAAATTTTAAAGTTCTGTGTTATGCTGGTATTCTGTACTTACAGAGCTGATCCCAATTTCCATTTTTATCCTTTAATTGTGACTTCTTCTTTAGAGGAAAGTCTTCCTACTTCAAATAGCTTCTCAGTCTCTGATTTTACCAGATGGTTTTTACTTCTTTCCTTTTAAAGAAATTTGTTTTCAGCAGAAGTGGTTTTGATTTATTTTAAATCTCCAATATGATGACTTTAAAATACTTATCCTGTTGTTACTTTTAATTTCCAACTAACAAATCATAGGTTTTACGTATTTTGGTTTTTGAAGTTAATCTCTGCTTTAAAATAATACTTTAAGTTTGTGTGTGTGTAGTTCTGCATTTGTGCATTGAATTACAATTTTGTGTGGCCAGTGTTGCAGAGAAGCTCCTCAATAGCAGCGTTTTCATCCTGAGTGCTGTTTAAAGAACACATTGGTCTGTGTGCTGGGTACCTTGCCAACCAACTCCAGCAATTACGCATTTCTGTTTTATAAGTTTGGAGTTTAAGATGATCTGACAGTTACACTTTTTATTCAGAGGTGGCAAAGGCTTCTCTCTGTTTTTTCTAGTCTAGGATCTTTGGTTAATTCCTTAACTATCACTGAGTGAAATAACAACATCACATGGTCATGTTTTTGATAATCCAGACCTAACACACTATTGCAGAAGAATTTCAATCCATATTGGTATTAGGATGGTCAGTAGTAACTCATTGTCCCTATTGGCTTCCACCCTGTCTTTTAAACATAGCACCTTTCTTTTACCCACTCCATCTGTTTCCCACTTCATCCTTGCAAACTTTGTACCCTTTACTGCCTCCTCGATGTGGCTGCTTTCTACTCGTATGTCTGCTGGGGTGTATTTTCAAATACAGAAAGCATAACCCAGGTTAGTCACACTTCCAGAGTTAGCAAATGTGCCTTTGACATAACCATAGAGATCTGCTTGTCCATTTCTGTCCTGTAATCAAGAGTATGGACTTCAGCACAATTCATTCCTCAGCAAGTCACATGAACACCAGTATGGGGAGAAATTTGACTCTTTGAAAATGCTAATCTGACACTCTCCAAGGATACCATATAATAAATGATCTGGGAGCCTGCAGAATTGCTTCATTTTCCTTTAGTCATAATGTGTTGATTTAGTGGTGTTTTAAAGAGCTGCTGTCAAAGCTGTGTGTTCTCCACATGGGTACTGGTTCAGGTGTTCATTAATGCTCTACTGCAGAAACTTGGTGAGTTCAAATGTGCATGAGACTGTAGCATTGCTGCAGAAGCACTTGAGGGCAAATCAGTGTACTTCTTTATTAGAAGTTGAATTGGTATATTTGCACAGTTCTCTTCAGTTTGCCGGAGAACAAGCTTATCTTTGAAGACTGAACTGTGAACATACATCCTAGCCCAGCTTATTATTCAGGCCTCACTGTGTGCAAAAGGTTTGAAAGGAAATCCTGAAATAGGTTAATTTTCCTCTCTGTGGGTTGCATTGTTTAAAAACACTTGCTTCTTTCTTCCCTTCTTTGTTACTTTTCAAGGTGTAGCTACTCATACTGCTTTCAGGATAAAAAGAAAAACACCTTAAACACAATGCTTTCATCTTAATATTTGCAAAAAATGTCAGGTGTTCTTATTTCTTGTTCTAAAGGCGAGCTCTTTCATGGATCCTATTCATGGATCCTTTCTTTCACCTATGATCAGGAGATAAAAAGAATAAAAGAGCCCTGTGTGCTAGATTTCACACCTCAGGAGAAGGGCTTGTTAAGGAACTATTGATTTCCTCTCTCCTCAACTCCCACCTCTTTTGCCATACTTAGATGGGAAACGCTGATACCATTGGAGAGGCTTCTAAGATTTCTAGTTTTTAAGTGTTTGCCTAGCTATGATTTAGGGAAAAACTGTATGGAAGTGAAAGGAAAAAGGACAACTTAAAAAAGGAGTGGTAAAAAAGGTCTCTGAAAAGCAAACTATTCAATTTATAGAATCATAGAATATGCTGAGTTAGAGGACACCCATCTGGATCATTGAGTCCCACTCAAGGCCCTGCACAGGGCACCCCATGAGTCACAGCACTTGCCCAAGAGCATTGTCCAAATGCTTCTTGAGCTCTGTCAGGCTCGATGCTGTGACCACTTCCCTGGGGAGCCTGTTCCAGTACCCAGCCACTCTCTGGGTAAAAACTTTTTCCTGATATCCAACATAAACATCCCCTAACTCAGCTTCATGCTGTTCCCTTGGGTCCTGTCACTGGTCACCACAGAGAAGAGATCAGTGCTGCACCTCCTCTTCCCCTCATGAGCAAGTTGTAACTGCAGTGAGGTCTCCCCTTAGTCTGCTCCTCTCCAGGCTGAACAGACCAGGTGACCTCAGCCACTCCTCATATGGCTTCTTCTCCAGACCCTTCACCATCCTCGTGGCCCTCCTTTGGATACTCTCTAGCAGCTTAATATCTTTATGTTGTGGCACCCAAAAGTGCACATGGGACTCAAGGTTGAGGCCACACCAGGGCAGAGTAAATTAATTATAATGCCTCTTAATTTGTATTGAGGCATTATACTGAAATTATTGACATTGCATTTTAAGCTATAATTCTACTTTTCCCTTCATTTAAGCTATTTCCCTTCACTTAAGCTGTTACTCTGATTTGATTTCTTTAAAGTGTCTGTTGAAGTAAATATTGGGTTGCAGGTCTACACAGAAATAAATTAATTTTCTTAATATGCTTACATTTCTTAAATGGCATGTGAGGCTCCTGAGCCGAGTGCCATGGCATGAAAGGTTTAGGAATATTTCCAGACCTCATTATTTGTTCTTTCTTAAATGGAGGTGTGGAGCAGAGGATGACAACTAACAATCTTTGCTTGCCTTCCTATGGGTGAGCCATTACAACTGCTTAAAACCTGGAGATCTTGCGGTGTAAATCAGCATCACATATCTTGCTGTTAGAGAGTGCCAAGATGCAGGTTCCCTAGGATGCTCCTCCTTGGGGAAAGGACAAGAATGAAAGCATTATTGAAGGTCCTAGGGACAGTCCAGCATGATGCATCCCAGTTTGCACATTTATAGAAACATTTATTGCATAGAAACTCCTCTTGTTGCAAGAAACTATTTCCATGTTCCTTCCCTTGTGTTCATCCACACGAGGGTAATGCCCATTTCAAAATATGTTTTTTACAACCAGTGAAATTTCAAACTTGCTGAGAAGTTCCCATATTCTTCTAATATATAAAATGAAAGTAATAGAACAGTTTTTATTGATGGTCTGATGTGATCTGGGACCTGCCAAGTGTATCACGACTCCTACCATAACAACAGTAACAGGTGTTATTTGCATGCCAGCAAAAATTGCACTTCAGAGTCAGAATTTCAGGCCTCCTCCTTGGATCACTAACAGAAAGTTACTTTTTTTTGGTGCTGTATTTTAGAAAACATCATGATCTTCAGAGCCTACTGCTGAGGATTGTTTGGTGTGGTTGGCGTAATGAAATGTGTGGTCAAAACTTAATGGGTAGACATGCATTTGGATGACATTGCACCATACGCCTGCCAAGATACTGCAAAAGCTCATCTTGCTGTATCGCAGGAGGAAGAAGTGTGGTTTCTTTAAGTTGCTTTAGTGTCCTCAAGATTAATTTAATGTGGTTCAGTGATGGACCTCAATGTGAAACTGGAATGATAAGACTCAAATGTAGGATGCTGCAAGCATTACAGTAATGGTTTTGTAGGAGGAAGATTTGTCAATTAAATTTAGCCCTCCTGTGGTAGAGACAAGTCTGTGTAACTCACTAGGCCAAGGTTATGGCCAATGTACATGAGCACGGTTTCACTGCTCTGAAGGGTGAGATTGTGGCTTCATTGCCACCCCCATGGAAGAGCAGTAATGGGTGCTAATCTGAGAGCTGTACCAGGCTGGGAGTTTTCCTGGTAATGTCCTCAACCCGGGCCCCAGGGAGGCAGCAGACTTCCATAAGAGGATTATTTGTCCATATTGAACTCTCTGTTCTCCTCAGAAGAGAGTTTTCTACAACTATAACCTGTCTTTTCTTCCTTATGGAAGTTGCTATGGGGCTTGGGGGAGGAGAGCATAACAAAAAATGTGTGTGGGCACCTGCATTTCAGTGCGTTACAGAACACTGGAGAAAATCAAGCCTACCTATTTTTCTCCTTCCACAGGATATTACTTTACTGATCCAAATGAAAATGCTATCAAACTTTAAACCAGCGAAATATCGTAAGATAATGAAGCACAATATTCATCTGAGGTCACTGTTGCATGGAATAACTAACACCTCTCTGGTGTCATCTTGCTGGATCCGTCTGGCAAATTACAACCAGAGAGACACTGAGTGTACAGCACTAGCTATTTAAATGTACTTTAGTGAAGCTAAACACAGGGAAGGTTCCCAGAGTTCCCCGACACTGCCAGACATAAACACATTCACTGCATTGTTAATCCCACTAATTTAATGTAAAGCATGAAGGTCTCCATGAGATTTATGCAGAACAGCTGAAATCTATGATTAGTGTTGGCAGCAGAAGAGCAGTTTCAGTCTGTTGGCTAAGGTTAATCTAGTCAAGGTACTACGGAAATATTTATCCTTGTTGTGATTTAGTTTAAAATACTATCTTTATGTAGGATTGCCTTTAAGATAAAGTGCAGGAGGTTGAACAGCAGCAGGAATTAGCTGCCGACTTTTAGCTTAGACTTGTAATTTACAGGTTTAATTTTGCTGCTTCTTGCTTCTATTATTATTTATTTATGTAGCAGTGATAATATTAACAGTGATAACAGCTTCACCTCCAGGTGCTCCAAAGACAAAGCTGATTCTAAAATCTAAAGATAGGGATCCATTCTCCATCAGTGAAATGCAATTATGTGAGATGCAACTTCACATATGTATGCTGTGTGTCTCAGTAGGGTAAGGAAATTGCACTTGGTTCATTGCTGGGAAGGAGAAGGGCAACCTGCCCAACTACAGATTGGATCAGGCACTTGGGCTACATCTGTAGGAGGAAATGGAAGAAGACAGAGACCATTTTCTCATCCGGAGGTCAAGTGATGTAGCTCATGTATTATCCATTTGGTAAATTTGTTTTTCTTCAAAAGAGATCACTGCACCCAAGATGCTTATTGGGAAAGGTCTCTGGTGGATACAGTATCTCAGACTTTGCCAAGGTAAAGTCTGGCAAACTCAGGAAACAGATTGACACTAATTCGACCTGTTTAAAGATCAGACTGTCCATTTCAGTACAGAAAGGTGCTGCTGAACAAAGCCAGAAAATAAATTAGAATTTTCTAGGGGTGAATCAGAACAGGAAAAAAATGTGCAAAGGGTTAAGAAGTTCTCCAATATTTTGTTTCATTTTCTTTGGTCTAAATAGAAATGTTTCACTGTCCTTAAGGGACCCAAGAAACTTCATGTTTTTAATGTCACCATCATTACACATGTTTTTTTATTTTGACACAGACCTATTTAGAAAACAATATTATATAAATTGTCTTAATGGCTATTATTTAAAATTTTTAAAAAATGCTTTTACTTGCAAAATATTTTGATGATGTAAAAATGATGGATTTTATTGGAAAATCCGTGATTAATTCTACTGTCAGCAGAAGGATAATAAGCAGCACCCTTAATATAAATGTAGTTTGCTTTGGGCAGTCATCTATCTGATGTTAATGATGTTGTTAACAGCATTTGTTCCTGTACTTGGAAAGTAACTAACCAGACAGCAAGGTATGCACGTGGTGTAATGGGGTGGATTAGCAGCAAATAACCTTCTCACTTGAGCAGATCATTTAGGGAAGTGATGAATTAGTATGGACCCTGACACATTACTGCATCTCCTCTCCCCTGGACTGCCCTGCTTGCACAGAAGCTGCTTGTAGCTCAGAGGTGTCTAAATAATGCTCAGGAGCCCAAGTGGATGCTGCATTGCTGGAGCACAGCAGTCAGCCCCTCAATAAGTAACAAGTGTAATGTGGTCCCAGTAGGACTCCTGCTTGATCACTGAAGCCAGTCATTTTAATTTGCTGTACAGGGAAGTTAAACTACCATTTGTAGATTTTTTTTTTCCATTAAAGGGTGGAGGGATGAGATGGAAAGCTGTCACTTACTCAGATAATACATTATGGGAGGATAATTTTGACAGGTGCCTCTTCTATTCTTTCCCCGCCACTCCTCCCTAATAGCAGCTCTGACAGTGTGCCAGGGGATATTATTTCTGAGGTTCTTGTCAAGGATGGGTGTTTCACAGAGAAAAATGTAGCTGCTATTGGGAAAGAAGAAACATAAGCAGAAAGGAGGCTTCTCTCTATGAAGGTAGCATAGGGTTTAGACTGAGTCATAGTATTCAAGCTGGAGGCTGGAGCGTGAGTCTGCAAACAGGCAAATCAGCTCAGAAGGCTGTTAAGCAGAAATAACTGGTTACCTTTTATCATGAAGACCATAGTGTATTTATAGGAAAGAGACATGAAGTGGAAAGAGATGCTCGGAGGTGGCTGATGTGCTAAGTGGACACAACCTGCCCTCCAGCTGTTGGTCACTGGACCAGGCTGACAGCTGTCTCCTCTTGGGCTCAGGCTGAAACCTGCTCAAATTGGTGGGAAAAGATCCCATTGACTCCCCTAAGCAGGCAAGTTCCTCCAAGTAAATGTACTTCATTTCTACAGATGGTTTGAAAAAATGCTGAAAGAAAACTTAACTTTCCTCTTGAGAAAAAGAGGTGGGAAAACAGAATACTTAGGTTTGCCATCCATGTGCCAAATGTAGCTGTGTGGTATTGAAAACAGAGCTCTAAACTTCAGCTCTTAAAGGACATGAGCAGTCCCCCTTGTCATCCTTTCCTTCTCCCCATGGTCTGGCCCCCTCTAACAGCAAAGAATTTTTTAAGGCCAGATGCTGAAAGAGAACTCCCAGGGGCCATGAACTCCTGAGCTGGGCAGCTGCACTCAACTCACCCTCCAGATGAGGAGGAGCTTTTAGCAGCTCCCAGTCTGGGCACAGGGCGAGGGAGATGACAGCAAAGCCATTTCACTGTGTTTTCTTTGTGACAAGGTATTAACAGTTCTGGCTTGATGTGTTAGGCAGGACTTTTCCCATTACATAAGCAAAGCAACGTTTCTCACTGTCAGCATTCACAGGATGTAGAAATGGTAAAATGTGAAAAAACCCTAAACATTTAGACTTTGAAATTATATTTTAGTTTTTGTATCTTTTTGTGTTATAGGGCTGAGCTGAGGTGAAAGGGGCGAGTTTCTATAATTGCCTGAACTGACAGTTACTTTTGTTTTGCAGCAGAAACTAAATGTATTTTTTAAATTTTCACTGTTACAGAAACCTGTAGCCACAAATCTGTCCAGGCCCAAGGTGCAGCTAGCAAGCACTGATGCAGTATAATTTTTCTGTGAAAAGAAACCCTGTAGCATCCCCTTAAAATCAGAGGCTGCTGAGTTTCCATATGGTGTGTTTATGGCACTATTTTGTCCTTGTCATAGTAGCCCTCAGTCTCTTTCCACACATACAAGCAGAGACATAGGACCCCTGCCATAACTTGGTTTTAGTCACTGACTTCCTCAAAACCTGGATTTAATATCCACACCCCATAGCCCCACTGAGTTGCATTCTGGGTAACACAAACTTCAGCACAACTGAAATCGCATTGCCTTTGGAGAAGATAAAAGTCAGAGTTTGTTTCAGCCTGAAAAAATGTGAAAAGCTAGGCAATGCTTTCTCCTTCCTCTTTCAGATTTTCATGTTGTTTCTTCATTGAAAATCCATGCTTTCTTTAAAGTGCATGTGCACTCAAGTACTTGGGAGTCATTCGCCAGGAAGTATGTTCTGTATCTTGGTGCAAACTCCTAGCTCGTGATCTTTCTCATTCGGCTAAGGAAGTTTAAAGGGGAGAATGACATAGTTTTACTCATAAGTACTGCAGTTTTGGGATTTATGACAGCCTTAGCTGCTTTTTGTCTCCCTTTGGTTCCTTCACTAAGCTCTGGATAGCTTGAATTAAGTGCCCTCTTGTCCTTTTTCTTCAGGCACTGGAGGCAGCACACTGTGGTGTCATGGGTGAGATTTGAAAGTGGAGTGCTCTTTTCTGTGCTTGTATTTCTTTTAGCAAAGGTTGAAATGTTGTAAATTGCTAACATCTGTGTTGTATGCCCTCTGCACATTTATAATCTGATTATTTTTTCCCCCTCAATTCAGCTCATCAGAGTTACTTTGGCAGAAATGAGAGTTTTCAATATGTCTTAAAATACCTCCCCTAGAAGGCAGTTAACCTCAGGTCTGCCTGCTCACTGTCAGGACTGAGGGTTGTGCCGATATTGCTGCTTGCATACTCATTTTGAACCCATCCCATCACCTGCCTCACAAAGTGGGAGAGCAGAATGTATTCAGCAGAGCCATTATGGGAACCACCTTCTGCAGGTCTGTAAATAAGTTGCCGTTTGTTGTGCAGAGAGTTCATGCCGGGGGAGGCTGAGATAAAGTCCTGCATCTGATCTTATCTTTTAAATTTATTAGGCTTTCTTGAGCAGACACTTGCACCCAATTTTCACATGTCTGTTGGGAGGTGGAGACCAGTCTAAGAGTTTGGCCAAAGGATGATCTAAAGCTCATCAATTCTCACTGGTATGACCTGGCATAGCTCTGAATTAATGCATGAGGTAAAGAAACAAATGTGTGTCTGCAGGGTTATCAAACAACTGTCATATTTCACCACAGTTGTGTGACATTTTCCTGAACTGCCCTTGAAAAGCTTTTGGGATCCCTCTCAATGGGAGAGTTGTAAAAATAGCCCATTTAGTTGAATTGTTGTTTTTCCTGAGGGAGTCATCCATGCAAATTCCAGGCAACAACAGCAGTTTTGAGATTTAAGCTTCTTTTCAAAATTTTCTTTTTCATTTAAACTGGAATTCCATTTTGTCCTAGTTCACTATAATCCATGAACTAGATGAGCTGAGCATTGGGGGAAGAGTGCCGTTTATGCTTGTCTCATTGCCATTCTTTCCTACACGCTGACAGCTGCTGCCCAAGAGGCAGCACTGAGCCGGTCGGACCCTGCTCCAAACCACTGCAGCTGTTCTCCCCTCACCTTTTCATGCCGGTGGGACCTGCCTTTGCTGGCTCATAAAAAAAGCCTTATAAAATATTACTGTGGTGCCGTGGTGTGTCACAGCAGAGCACCGTGCAGCCAGGCATTGTGAAACAAGCTTGGTCTGAGGGGCAGCCCTGGCCAGCTGTTAACCTTGTGGCTGCTGGCACTGGGGGAAAGCTTTTGCCTTCAAGAAGCTGGTGGCAAAATTTGGCACTAATGAAGCTCTTTGATTTATAAGCCCCATAGAATGCCAGAGGCAGAATTTCCCAGGTAAATCATCCGTCTGTTGTGTTTACAGGGCTTGTTAAAAGACACAGATTGAAGTGTTGTGCTCCCTCCCAGAGCAACTGTGTTGCATGGGAAATGCAGGTGCTTTGTCTTCTGCAGTTGTTTGTCATTTTGTTTCTGGGAATTAATCCTTATCAACAACAAGTTGTAATAGAGGCCATTTCTCAAGAGGACTTCTGTCATTCTCACTGATAGGTTTACTGTTAATCAATATTTGAACCTCCAGGGCTGCAAAATCTGGTACTGCATCCTAGTTTCATCTTCTTTAATGGAGGGATTTTTTTTGTGTCAGCTGTGGATCTAAGTTTTCAAGTGACCATCTGTGGCAATTGGTGTTATTCAATCAATGGTCTACAGCCCACAGGTGGTCCGTAAAGCACCAAAAGGTGTTCTGTGTAGCAGTGGGAGTTGGAAGGGAAAATCAAAGCAATCCTGAAGGCACACACACAGTGACACCCTGCCAGCAGCAGCAAGCAGAGATGTGCCAGCTGCACACAGAACCATCTCGTAGGCACAGATCAATGGGTACAGCACTGGCTGTGGATTTCCTTTCCCCAGAAGTGTCATTTGCTCTTTGCTTATTAGAGAAGCTTGAGAAAAAAAGTGCTGTTAGTGCTGTATTGGACTTCTGAATAGTTTATTTTTACCAATGTGACTCTTTCAGCGTGGGAAGGACATTTTTACATAGATGCCCATCTGGTTTGGAGTGAACTGATCTGGAGGCTGGACATGGATAGTTCTGGCTCTTGCTTGAGGTGTTGAGGGAAGGTACCTAGCAGAGAGGCCTGTGGGTAGGCAGCTAGGTCAGTTTGCAGTGGGTGTGGTACAGCTGTGAATCATTTCCCTGGCAAAACCACAACCTCCTTGGTGGCACAGGCAATTCCCAAAGTATGTTGGGCACCCCAGCTTGTTTCATAGTACTAAGGTGTAGTTTGTCTTTTGTCTCTTAATTTTCACCCTTACTTTCACTTTAGTCACTGCATTTTAAGCTTTTCTTCACAACTGGGAAGACTGGAAACTCTCTGTTGCCCCTTTGTTCTTTTTCTTCTTTCTTTTTTATCTTATGAAAGGTGAGACTTTTACATAATCACGGGACTCCAGGAACATAAGCCTTTGGAGCAAACAAACAGAAAACCATTTCTCTTTATGCATCTTGTGTATCCATGAGTGCCTTACTAAAAATGTGAGGACTGCCACAGCTATGACTGTGAGGCTTACTCTCTACTGACAGTTTCATTACTGAAAAGAATAAGATTTTTCACTTGAAATATAAGGAAAAATACCTCTGAAAGACTCTCTGCTGGCATTTGAACTTAGCTCCTATGTGCAAAGCGGTATGAGGAAGATCAGGACATCTAGAACTACTGTTTGTTCCACTCCTCAAAATATATTTGATGGATAAAGCTGTAAACTGCTGTATTTGGTTAACTTTGAATTAACATCAACAAGAATACCCACTCAAAAACAAAATATAACTTAATTTGTGAGAGGTTAGTTAACTGTTGCACTATACTTGCAGAAAACAATCTTATGCATAAAAAGTTCAAAACTAGAGGTGTAGCAAAGCTTTGAGGGATAACAACTGGGATAACCAATTTTTTGCCCTTTTCAGCCTGATAATCTCCTAATAGAAATAATTTTACAGATCTGTAATGGATTAACCCCAACCATTACCTGAGCCCCACACAACTGCTCACTCTGCCCCCATAGGAGAGGGGAGAAAATTGGAAGATTAAAAGTGAGAAAACTCATGGGTTGAGATAAAGACAGTTTAATGGGTAAAGCAAAAGCCACCCACAATTTTGCAATCAGAACAAGGGGTTCATTCACCACTTCCCGCAGGCAGGGAGGGAGGTGTTCAGCCATCCCCAGGACAGCCAGGCTCCATCACACCTAATGATGATTGGGGATACAAACTCCATCACTCTGAACATCCCCCTGTGCTTCTTCCCCCAGCTCTATGTGCTGAGCATGATGCCAATGGGATGGGATATCCCTGTGGTCAGCTGGGGTCAGCTGTCCTGGCTGTGGCCCCTCCCATCTTCCCATGCCCTCCAGTCTCCTCACTGGTGGGGTGAGGAGCACAAACAGCCTTGACTCTGTGCAAGCACTGCTTGGCAATAACTGAAACATCTATGTTTTATCAACACTGTTTCCAGCACAAATCCAAAACACAGCCCCACACAAGCTACTATGAAGAAAATTAACTGCACTTCAGCCAAAACCAGCATAAGATCACATGTTCTGAAGGATTTTCAAGGAGGTAACTGGGATTGTGAGAGATCATTTCAGTAAAATTGTTCATCTTCAGAGGCAAGCAATAACAGCAATGAAATGCAAAAAATGTTTTAGGAAAGGAGATATATGTGGTCTTTTGCATTCATGACTGGGTGGAAAATAAGGCTTATTATATATAGAAGAGAATTTTCCCAAGTTACAGTTTTTAAGGTGAAATGAAAGAAACATGGTATGGTTTTAAAGGATTGTGCCTTAGAAATGTTCTAAAATATTTTTTATTTAATATAGATCTAATAAGAAAAATGACTAATGAGTTTAGTAAAACAAGAATACACTGAATTTGAGGTTCTACACCATCTATAATAACATTTGGAAAAAAAAGTTGGAGTGCTTGCATTTGAGGAAAAAAAATGAGTGGAGGTGAACCCCTAATCTCTTTAACACATCCTTCAACCATCAAAATGAATTGTAGGTCTACTATAATGGGCTTATTCCAATTTGTGCTCACAATTGCAGTATGTAGGTGAATGGTGCCAGTTTCTGAACTGCAGATGCATTTAAAACTCTTACAACTTTTTGTGATGAAATTTTATGCTTACAAAATGCGGGACCTCTTTTACAAATACGGTTTTCCTATGGGATTTTTTTGTGTGTGTGTGTGTTCTCTCTCTTTGGTTTTCATGTGTTACAAAACTGTTACCTTCAAATTCCAATCCTAGCTGAGTTACTCAAATGTTCTCAAGATTGCAGAAAGTCTGTGATATTCCTGGGACAATATTACAGATAAGGGTTTAAAGATGAATTGAAAATGCTTCAGGGAGGAATACAGCCTTGATGTTTTTCTGAAGGTTTGTCTTTGAAATCCCTCAATCGTTTTTCATCCATGAGAGAATTTCCTCTTGTTAAGTTGCAATTCTGACTAGGGCTATTAATTTTGGCTTGCTGTTGCAGGCAATTAATCAAATAGGTAAGGAAAGAAATTAAATTATTATTGTTTGCGTGCCTTAACTCTCTTGAGTGCAAACACAGGCCAAATGCTGATTCTCCTGTGTACTGACTCAGGCTTTTCTTTTCCTGTTCCTTGGTTGAGTTTTCTGTTGGGTACCTAGATATATATGGTCCTGTTCTTCTTCCCAGGCCTTGGAGAGCTTCAGTGGCTTGTGTCTATCATTTCCTACTTCTATGAATGCACTAAAGACTAAATTGAGCTCCATCCTTCACTGTGCTGATGGGACTCTGACTATTTTAAGGATTGATGGAGTATTATAGTGCACGGGAATGGCCTGGGTTGGGAGAAATTGTGCAACATCTTCAGTATCATCCCCATCTACAGCCTGCTTTTGTAACTCTGTCTGTACACCCTCCCACTCTGCTGAGGTGCTCTGTATGTAGAGCCGAGGTGCTCTGTGTGCTGCTGTCCCCCCCATTTCCCTTCCTAAGAGATGCAGCACCTAGAAGAAAACTTGACAATCAATTTAAATAATTTTCAGTAATTTTTGAGACTGAGAATTGTGAAGAGGAGTGGCAGTTTGCAGCCTTTGTTCAGAGTGCAGCATTCACCTCCTGTTGCTTAATGTCTCACCAAGGCTCTTTGTCCTTCCAGGTTTTCACAGGGAACAGCAACGCTGACAGTGTGGTTCACCACAAACTGCTGCACTCCATAAAAGCTCGATTCTTGCGTTTCATCCCTCTGAAGTGGAATGTTGGTGGGCGGATAGGACTGAGAGTTGAGGTCTTCGGCTGCTCTTACAGTAAGTGGCTGCATCTTAATGCACATTTTGTCAAAGAGCTTTTACTTGGTGCTGGCGGTGCTGTGGAAAGAGTCCAGTAAAAGTTTTATGAGTTAAAATGTAATGTGAAATACATTGCCATTGTTTATTTTTTTCAGTAGTTGTTCTTACCTTGCTGCCCATCTCGCTCCGCTGGTGAAGCCTCCTCAGAACTGAGTCTACCACAGAGCAATTTGCTGCTTCTTGAAATGCCAGGCAGTCAGATGCTGCAAAACCTCCTGCCCACTGGAGGCCACAAAGCTAACTGGGATCTTTGCAGGGCTATATTTGCCTTAGCAGTTAATTTCTGGGTTTAAGGCAAGTTATCTAGTTGTGAAGTGCTGTGGATTTTGCAGCTGTGCTCGTATTTGAGGCTGATGACTTTATAGCTCCAGAGTGCAGAGAACCTGTCTGCTGATTTAACTGCTTTTACATGACTGCTTTCTTTGGCCACTCTTAACACGTGATGGTCTTCGAAGATATTGTCTGTAGTGTTCTGGGCATTGGAGCAGCCTATAAATGTTGCTGGCTTGGGGTGTTTTGGGGACATATCTCGGTGTAGTGCTGCAGATGTATGACCTATGACCATGGCAGACTGAATGTAAGGTGAAAGGACTGATGCTGCTCCCTTGCAGAAAACTAAAGTCCACTCATGAGGAAAACAAGTCCAATATTTTTTTCTCAGGTGACTTTGTGTTCATTTTTGTGACTTGAAATGCTGCTGGAAACGGAAGAGATTTTTGTTGTGGAGAGTTCAGGGGATTAACAGTATATTGCCAGTAAATTCGGTGTGGTGTGGCACAAGTCTCCGTCACGTGACACCACTGTACTGGTACGTCTCCCCATTTATCATACGTCCTTATCTGTTCCTCGCAAGCACAGATAAGGGGTTGTAACAGAATAAGCATAAAAGCTCTTTTGGAGACAACTTAAATTCATCTATGCTAAATCAAAGAGAGAAGTTTATTAAACTTTTAGATTCACATGTTCCCACTGAACAGAGACACAGGACTCTTTGGGGCCTTGTCGCTGTACATGGATCGTAGGACTGCTTCACATGGTTTCACAGGAAGATTCTTATGGTCTCTATATAGGTCTATCACATCTATTCAGCTTCTTTTAGGTACTGTTCCTCTGCCTACACGGGCACTGTGCACTGACCTACAAAAGCCTGGTCTGGATGCACAGTCATTAGGGCAAGAGACTTTTTCTAGGTGTATCAGTGAACATGTAAACTGAAGCCTGAAATTCAAAATCAACTGCCCTTGGTGACATAATTCTGAAACAGCCAGCTAATCTGTTTTCAACAGCTTTCTGCTATTAATGATGCCCAAACCTCTGCAGTGAAGAGGTACAAACAGATATGTAACTAATAGAACTTGAAGTTTAGGAAGATTGAAACTTTTGTGGCTGATTTTTCTTTTTTTGGTGCTAGTCTGTGTGATGTACTACATGATCACTACTTTCATGTCAGACTGTCGTTGGTTGTATTTTCTATGATACAAAGAAGATTTCAGAGCCACTTGCAGGCTGGGTTGCCTTGTGCTATCATCTAAGTCTTCATCTTTGTCCTGTACCCTGCAGTTACGGTAAATAAAAATGCTTGTGCAGAATTAAGGTACGAGATTAAAGCTAGACAGAAAAGAAATAAAGGGATTCATAAAACTTTTACAGGGTGTTGAAATATTCATTCCATTTATATAAATGTGCCATTCACATTTCTCTCTGGCAAATTGCATATGCCAAGCAATACCTGTCTACAAGTTGTGCTTATATAGTTTCACCGTCTTGGCTACTCCTAACCCAGACACACCAGCACTGTACAAAAGATGTTTGATCATTTATAAAATGTCATCTTTAGTGTTATACTGACAGAGAATCTGCTGCAGATCCTGAGCTGGTGTACACCTACATAACTGCATTTTGTAGAGTTGATAGCACACCGACTCATCCACCGTGTTCAATTGTAGCACAAGAAATATATTAATAATCTGGAAATAAATGTTTAAAATTACAAAGCTTGAGTTTCTAGAGACAGGCTATTGAACAAGCCAGGAAGAAGACTGAAGTAGAAGTGTATTGAATGTACACCACCTTCATGCAAGTGTCTGTATGTATATGAAAGAAGGGATGTGATGTTGGGAGTAGAAACAGCATCAGCTGAAACAAACCCACCTGTAAGAGCCACCTATGGCTTCCGTGCTGCCTTTTTAGGTGAATGTGACGGTCTCATGGCAGCAGAAGGCTCTGTTATCTCATTTCTGGAGTATGACTGTCCTATGCAGCATTCTCTGCTCAAGAGGTCACAGGAACACAATCCTGTGCTAACTTTTGCAAGTGTAGCTTTCAGTGATGACTGTTCAGTAGGGGGCACATGGAAGGCATCAGGTCTTGTAGGTCACCTCCCAGGTGACACTGTGCCAGGACACAGCAACAAAACATAGCAAGGAATCCCGCTGTGTGCATTGGATGCCAAAGTGGGTAACTCAGCCTGTGGTGGTACTGTGCTGCTGGGTGGCACTTGCTCTTTATTGCTTCTGCTAGAAATAATTTACTATGAGTTTATTCCTCAAAACTCCTTGTCAAACAAAAGAGCATTCTTTTTTTGTCTATTTTGTCCTTCTTCCCTTTTTCTTTTCACCTTCTCTTTGGCTGCTGGTTGACGTTGCTTCTTTGGAAAAATAAAAACATGTTTTGAACAGTAAGGCTATTTCAGATTATGAGTGTGCCTGATCCTATCCCATACACACCTAAGTTCCTATGAATAAAGGACTCCAAGTATTAGCGTCCACTTGTTAGTGTTCGCTTTGGTTTTTTATGGCTGTTTTTTGATTTTAAAAAGTCCCGAGCCCGAGCCAAGAGAATGGACAATCCTGCGCATTTGTGTTCAAGTTGTTTATTGTTTTTTATCTTTTAGAGTTTGGAGCAAGGACGGGAGGACCTGCTCCTCTAAAATTCACAGCAGGAATGCCGCCTGAGAAGGCCGTTTTTACCCTTTTATTTCTTTTAGGAAAACCAACTAAGTTTTACAANCAAGGCCATTATATAAAATGGAATTCACAGATAGCCTGCTAATTGTTTACTTTCTTCAGAAAGTATGTATTTAAATGAAAATTAATTACATTTATTTGAGATTCATGTAAAGATCTCATCTGGTATCCTCAAAATAGGTACTGAAATAGCAGGAGATGATGATCTGAAAACATACATTAATGTTTCCTGTTCAGAAAAGGATTGATGATGAGTTCTGTGGAAAGTTCCATGCAGAAATATGTGTAAGCTCTTGCTGTCCTTTGCAGCAGTGGCTCCAGCACTGCATTTGTAACAGATAAGCAGAGCTGAAGCAGAGGACATGCTCAGACAAATGGCAAATCAATTGCTTTTGACGCTGGAGGTGGCAAGAGGCGACAAGTGTATCTTTATATTTGGGAAAAGTCTTGTTAGCTTAGCACAAGAAAAAAAATGCTGACACAATTGCTTTTATAGGATAAGATTTATAGCTGCATTGAAGATGCTGATCATATTCTATAACTGATTAACAGCCCAAAGTGCATCAGCAGAATTGGGTGTATGTGCAGTTAACAGGCTGGGATACCACAGGAGAAACAATGATAGGGTGTGAGACAGGGTGTCTTCTGAGAGCAGAATTCTTCGTTTGCTGTTCAGGACTCTGATTTCTCATATTTTGCTGTCATTGCTTCAGGGAATATGATCTGATATTGTGCTTTTTTATTAAATGATATTTTCACTGGATGCTTTTTTCTGTCCTTTTTTTCCCCCCACCTTCCTTCATCCTCTCCTTTGTCTTCCTATGTGATAGAGAAGAACTCATTGCAGAGAACTGCTTAATGTCTGATGGTCACTGACCAGTAGCGTTTGTAATCAAATGTACAAAGTAAATATCCAAATGATTGCTTACCCAAATGAAGCAGAGATTTGTGATAGGGACAAAGCTGCATGGCAGAACAGTCACCTCTGACGTGGTCATCCACATTCACCCCTTGAGTTGCATGTCTGAGAGGGAGGTGGGCACGGCTTTAGGGTCATTCAAGCCAGTAAGCCGTGACTGGCCAGGGGACACATCTGTTCAGACCAGGATTCATCCTCTTCCCTTCTGCCAGGAGTGAAAGATTCTGTTCACTGGTGCAAGCACAAGACTGAAAGTTCCTGTCTCACATGGCAACTGTTCCTAGAGTTACTCCTGTTTTAGAATATCTTTGCTAAGTAAGTGTTCTCTTTTGCCAAAGCCACTAGGAGGGAGGACTGTCCTCTTAAGTACAGCTGTATATCCTCTCTGCTGCTGAGAGCAGATTGCTGCATGAGTAAACTCTGTCCTCTCGTACTGTTGCCAGCTTGTCAACAGCCTTTTTGACGAGGACAGTGTAGAAAAGAGCCCAGAATGAGGAAAGTCTGTCTTCAGGGAGCATAAGAACACCAGCAGGCAGTGCAGAATGAAATCACATGTTGTGTTTTAGTTTGTTATTACTACAGATTTTCTGAGACTTGAACATGACAAGATCCTCGTTCTCTTGCTGCAAGAGGGTTATGGACATACATGGACTAAATAAACACTAAGCAAACACTAAGCAGGTTTTCTGGAGTGTCTGTTTTTAACAGGAACTAACGATTTGTTGTCATGCAAACTGCCACTAATGACTTCTGGCTGCCAGCGTTAGCATTTACTTGACATATTCCCATTTCATTCAGGGCTATTTATTGGCCAGTGTGCTCACAACTGATAATTACTGGAGCAGAAATTTTCAGAAACAGGTTTTCCTTTGTGATATACTCTGTAAATGTCAGTACAGAGCTCTTCAAGAAATCATGTTATGCTGTGGCTTAGTGGAGAGTTGAGAACAAGAACTGAAGTGTGAATTTAGACTGGCTGGAGCCTTGGGTCTTAGGAAAAACATGACAAAAAGGCTGTTTTTGCAGCAAAATTGGATCAGTGCACCCTTGTTCTTTACAGTACCTTTGGTTTTAAGAGCTAGGAGGAAAATCAACTTCAGGTGCAAAGTGCTCTGGAAATCAAAGACTGTAAATTCTTTTTAAACTATTTCCTAATTCCTGCCCGTGTTGAAATTAAACCATTTTTATAAGACACTTGTGGTTTACTTTAAACAAATTGTAGTATTTAATGTAGTAAGGGGAAATTCACAAGAACTAAACTACCAATTTAATTCCCTGTATAGAAACTGGCAGTCAAGGTGTTAATAGAGAGAAATCAGCAATGCTGAAGGAGCTGTTTCTTTAACACCTAATTCAGAAGCTAAAACCAGTAAAAACAGATGGCAGGAATACTTACATATTTGTGATAATTCCTAAACTAGCAACTGTTCCACAAATGATGGGAAACAGCACGTTGTAGTTCTGACATCACAGATAAGAAGGTGGTCTTAGTTTATTCAGGAGTGAATTTTCCTCAGGACTACATTTCTTTGTAGTTTTATTCTCATAAAAAAAAATCAGTTGCGTTCTGATTTGGAATGAAGTTGGTTTTGGAGTTACAGAATTTTGCATCAAATTTAAATGTTGTGCTCCCTGCAAGTTTGTAAGCGTTCCATCAAACTTCTGTACAAACTGTCATACTGACAGGCAGTTTTCATGATAGTTTCCATGGTAATGAATCGTTAACAGCTGTTTTATTTTTTGAGCTTTTAATAGTTTTTAACTGCAAACCTCTTTAAATCTTTCACTTTAAAAAAAAAAGTTAAAACACTCCCCCCCTCTCGCCAACTCCTATTATTTTTGGTTTTTTAAAGAGGAGCAGATGAAACTAGTGTTAATGCTTAAAAGGATAGAAGACCTCTCAATGGAACTTAGGTGACTTAAATTACTGACTTGAATCACAATGCAGTTGCTGACTGGAAGTCTTGATCATATGAACCTCTCAGTTATTTTTCAGAAGAAAATAGAAAACTGATAGCTTTGGGTTATCATTAAAATGTGTGGTTTGCAAACTAAGATAGTCTTGAGCTAGGAAGGGGTTACTTGTCTTTGTGCATGTACCCCAGTAGTTATGTAGCTTAGTAAACCTCTGTTCAGATTCTTCATTGTCTGATGTCCTTAATTAATATTTTCCTTAACAACAAGCGATATCAATTGAAAAAAATTGATATTTTTTACATAAATTGTGTCAAATTGCAGTTGGATAGAAATTGGAATTGAATTAATGTATGTCAGCCAGATGTTTGTATGCAACATAATAGTTAAAAGTATTTAAAGCTACCTGAAATATTCTGGTTATATATACATTTAAAATTTTGTTTAAAAATATATTTTGCTTAGAAGACCACTTTATAAAGCAAAAAGAGTACTGCAGGCTGCTGCTGCCAAAGAAAATATTAATTGCAATTGAGGAACAGAAAGCTTGTTTTCTACCAAAATGATTGGGTTTTTAGAGGCTGGCTGAAGGGGAAAATATGTTTCTAATAGGATTTTCAAAGGTGTATAATCAGTTTAGATGCCTAGTTCCCGTTAAATCTCTTCAAAAGCTTTTTGAATTGATATTTGGCTATACCTGCCAGCCTAGTCAATTGGCATGCAGAAACATGGCTGATAAATGCTCATCACAAGTAAGCAGCCAGCCCTCGGAGGCTGAGGGGATCCTTATTTGAATGCAGAGGGGGATGCAGGCATGGCTGACGTGCAGGAACAGCTCAACAGACACTTGTGAAGCTACAAAAGTGGAGTGAGTCCTGAAGTGTTCAAAGTAATGAATAACATCCTGAATGCATTTGAGATGAACAGCAAATGTGGCAAGGGATGTTCTGGGGATCTGAATATGATGGAAGGCACCTGTTCTGTTCTCAAAAGTTAAGCAAGAGAGAGGTGTTGTATGAGGAAGGCAAGTCCAGAGGAGTTTTGGTTTTATCCTCATGTTACCTTTCCCCAGCAGTGGAAGAGGATTGGAAATGGATGAAATGTGGTTGCCCAAATGACCTGTGTACATCCTGTGGATGTACACTCAGCACAATACCTGACTCCAAATTGTATTTGAAAACATCCTGAAAAAAATACAGTCCCTCTCCTGATGCTGCCCCTCCTTGTCATTTTGCCATTTTCTTTCTTCCAGAGTCAGATATTGCAGACTTCGATGGCAGAAGTTCACTTCTCTACAGGTTCAATCAGAAGCTTATGAGCACATTCAAAGATGTAGTTTCCTTGAAGTTCAAGAGCATGCAGGGGGATGGAGTCTTATTCCATGGAGAAGGACAGCGTGGAGACTACATAACCTTGGAACTGCAGAAGGGGAAGCTCTCCTTGCACCTCAACTTGGGTAAGGGTAATTAGGATTATTGGTTTGCATATAAATCTATTAGTTACATTCGACAGTATCTGGAAACTCTAGCTGATATCAACAGAACATGCTGTGTTCTGTAGTCGTGCAGGACGTGGTAAGTGAGCCAAGAAGAGACCTTGACTCCTCTAACTAGTGCTGAGCAAGGCAGAACTGCTCAAGTTCTGATTCTTCACGTACTTTCTTTTTTGCATATGTGTGGGGGATTTTTGTATTATTTTTAAGAACAACATTCTCAGGAAGTGGTCTTTGGACTGCAGAAAAGGTTTACTTTTGGTTTGTGTCTAATTTTTTTTCCATTCACTCAGTGATTCAGAGCTGAGCTGAAAATACAGAATTCTGGTCAAAACATTGTGCACACTGCTATACATTTCCTTCTTGAAAACTGCAACTGTTCCTTTTGACTATCTGTAAGGCCATCGCTGTACGATCATGTTGGATCAGAGCATCAGAGGAAAGGCTGGCTTAATTTCTTTCTGTTAGAAGGATGCTTGGTTTTTTCCCTGATGGATACACTGAAGCACTTTGATAATGGTAGTAACTACTGCGGTAGGAGTGATCATACCCCCTCTCCCAGCCTTATTGCAAAATCCTCACTGGCTTCGTCTGTGGGTGTCCCATGGTACTGGCCTCAGCAGTCTCTGCTGACTTGTGTTTCTCATACTGAGGGGTTTGAGTTGGGCATTTTCCCCCTTGTGCTTAATTATGTTTGTTTTAAAAATCAGTAACTATTTTCCACAGCTGTTGGATTTCATTTTTACATAAGCTCATTAATTGTTTAGTTTCCAAGTTGTGCTTTCTTTCTTTCCTTCTTTATTTTTCAGCAAAGATTGGAAATGATAATGCATCATTTTTCTGATTTGGGATTTGGATGTTACTTGGACCAAAAAACTACAACCTAAAGCTCTGAATGGGGGAATCTACCCCACTGAATTGTCCTCTTACAAACGTTTCATGCTAGGATAAGAATGTTGTACAGTTAATTATATATATAACTTCTTTCAGAGGAGATACTGTTGTGAATGTGTATTCTGAGATGAGTTGGGTTTTTTTCCTTCAGCTATAGCCCCAAATGTACAAAATTTTAGCCATTTCAGGTCCTCTTTGTGCATTCTTATGTCATGGGCAAGGGTTTGATGTCTTCTCTTGAATCTGCTTGCACCTTGCCCAGCAGTTTTGAAGCATGTGTTCTCTCTGTTCTGTGGGAATGTAAAAAATGATGCACACTCCCTTTAAGTGAGAGGCTCTGAAGGGTTCAGACATGTAGCCAGCTGGAAAACAGAGGAGTGCTTGAAATTAGTGGGTTAGGGCCTAAATATTTCTATGATTTATGATCTATACTTTTGAAGATCTAGGCCAGGTTTAAGAATTTTGATGAGCTGAACAAAACACTTTTATTGCTTCACTGGCTTGTGCCTTTTCTTCTTCCCTGCCAAAATGGACAGATACAATTTTCTTATTAAAATGCAGGAAGCACAGAGCTGACAGCGAAGTGTCAGGAGTGGTCTGTTTATGTGACTAGACAGAAGATTTTGGTGCCACCTGAAGGAAGCTCTTAAGCCACCAGGACCAAAAAGTCCTGGCAGAACCAAGGGTACAGACAAAGTAGTAACACCTTGCCTGCTGCAATATGTGGGTGCAGCATCAGTTACACCTCCTGGTTGATCACAAGGATTTCACAGGGGAAAAATGTATGCAGGGGTATACACACATATATGTGAATAAGAGACCCAGGGAATCTAAGGCAGTCTTTGAAAGGCATCTCTTTCCAAGAGCTCTGACTTGCATCCTGGAGCTCTGCTCTCTGCTTCCCTTGAGTCCCCGTGCTCCGGCTAAGAGTCTGGAGGTAACTCTGGTGTCTTCTGCCTGTCTGTGCCACTCCAGGGGACTCCAACCTGCACTTCAGTAACAGCCACACGTCTGTCACCTTGGGCAGCCTCCTGGATGACCAGCACTGGCACTCGGTTCTCATAGAACGCTTCAACAAGCAAGTGAACTTCACAGTGGACAAGCACACCCAGCACTTCCGAACAAAGGGGGATTCGGATCACTTGGATATTGATTATGAGGTGTGTGAAGCCCTTTAGGTTATAACCTGGGAGTTGAGGTATGAATTGCTCTAAAGTGAGTATGGTGGAAAGCAACCAGCCTATGAGCTGTTTCTTTCCAGCAAAGATCTTAGTATTTCCTTCCCAGAGAGTTCCTTTCATACTTTACCAGCATAAACTATGTCAGTGTAACTCCATATATGCCAGCATCAGAGAGTGGCCAGTCTCTGTGCAGATTGCACTGCATTATGCTTGCACTTCGAAGTATGGCAGACTTTGAATAAATGAAAAGTCATAGCCTGAGTTCTAGTTAAATGTTCAGGGAGCAGCTGTGTTGTCATCTCCAATATGATTTTAATGGCATCATTGTGCACCATTTCTGCATTGAATTAAGCATGACCATGGGGATTCCAGCCCAGATTTGTCCCTCTATCCAGCCACTACTTGCTCAAATTACAGCTCTCCACATCGAGATGAGGAGGTGAAAATCATTGTCTTCCCACTAGGAATGGAAGACCTCCAGAACGCAAGGAAGTTGTAGCAAGGTAGGGGTTGGTCTCTTCTCCCAGGTGATGACAGGATGAGAGAGCCTCAAGCTGTGGCAGAGGACATTTAGATTGGATAGTAGGAAAATCTTCCTTACTGAAAGGGTGGTCACACATTGAAATAGGCTGCCCAGGGAAGTGGTGGAATCATTGTCCCTGAAAGTATCCAAAGGTGTAAGGAAGTGGCACCTGGGGATATGAACACATGGTGCTAGGTTGGACTCAATCTTAAGAGTTTTTTCAGTCTTAGTATTTTTGTGATTCTATGACTCTCACAACCACCAGCTCTGACCCAGATCCCTTCACATCTGGGAATGTTGCAGAGCATCCTGATCTAGGGACCCAGAGCAGCTTAGCAAGGAAGGACTGAGCAGAGGAAATATCCTGCCTGGCCATAAACCCTGAGGCTGGTGTGCTCCCCTGTGATGAGGCCAAGGTGTGGCAGAGTGCAGTTTATATCATTCCAGCAGTTCAGTGCTTATGGACAATAATTGTTAAAAAAACACCTTAAAAACCCCTATATATCATCATATCTGTATGCAAGGCAGTTCCTCATCTGTTCCCCCATCAACGCGCACCTGCGTGCAAATTACCCATGTTTGTTTTTATCCCCTTGTGCTTGTCTGCCAAGCCTTTCTCGCCCACAAGGCTCAGGGTCATGCTTGCATCACCCTGTCTGGATGTGTTGAGCTGGCACGGTTCACTAATTCAGAGACCACAAGTTTCCCCTTTGCACTCTGAATTCATTTCTCTGGAAAGGATCATTCTCCAACACACCCAAGGGAAAATAGCAGACGGCTCAGCAGTGGCAGGTGCCTGCTCTCTCCTCCTCTCGTCTTCCAGATGAAATTACTTTCTTTGCATTTCACAAAGCAGGGTGGAGAGAGTGGTACCTGTCCCCTGGCACTGCTGTACCAAATCATGAGCACATTTATTAGGGACAGCACTTGGAGCAGTGGGATTCTGCAACAGCTTTAGACTGAACTATCAGGGCCCAAAACTGTAATGGCTTTTAAGATGGAATTGAGAAAAGCCAAATTATTGAGTCATCAGCTTTTCTAATTTCAAAATAATAAAATTTCTTGGTTCCTGCTTGGTGCCAATTAGGGGAAACTCAGGCTCCAATTTAATTTGCAGAATATTTTTCTAGTTGTTCTAAAATAGGGAACGTGGTAGAAAAGATCTTCAGGTGTTGTTAATCAGCATCACCACAAACCTGTGGCACTCAGACCTTGTCCCTTTAGCTTAGTTTTTCACAGTGTGTTTTTTCTCCATTTGCACTGTGACGATCTTTCAGTCAAACATTGTAGCAATGCAGTCTACTGAAAGTTTATCTCAGCACACTTTAGGGATTAAAGGCCTTACTGAGGGTAATAAAATCATTACTTTTGTAATTAAAATTATTACCAATCATAAAGGAAACTGTTTTCTTATTAATACATTGGTGTAATTGATATTGGTTTTTCTTCTGGTTTTGAAACCCCAGTACAGAGGCCCTAAGCAGGAGACTTGAAGAATAGAACATGAAAAAAGGAAAGTCTGGTGTTTTAGAAAGAACTAATGATTCTCACTGGAAAAAAACCATTGCTGTCAGATAAGCCCTCATGCCAATAACAAACCTGCAAGTGACGTAAAGTAGCAGTCTGTTCACTCTTTATTTCTCTGAAGTGATCAATTAAAACAACTGAGGTGCAAGTTCATTAAGAACTTGTTTTCAAATATGTGTTTTCAAGATTACCCAGGGAGGTTTCATTTGCGTACATATCCCAGCTTGTTAGGTGGAGTGGGAGGAAAAATAACCCCCAAATTGCCCTTTATTTTTGTAACAATGAACTGAGGTAAGGCTTTGGGAGTTGTGGCAGGGGAATAAGGCTGACCAGGTTCCAGCAGCTGTCAGCATGTAAGCAGTGCCACACAGCAGTGCATGCTCTTGCTGCAGTGGATGCAGCAGGACTGCAGCACAGCTCCTGATCAAACGTGGTGGCTGCAGGATCCCCACCTGCATTATATCCTTCATGGTGCTGCTGGCTGTGATGGGAAATATGAGTGAAACTTGAGTGGTGCCACCAGTAAGGCTTTGCCAGAAAGGTCACTAAAGTTAATTAGAAATGAGCTGTGACATTTGGAAAATTAGGTAGGATTATCAGAATTTTTTTGGAGTTGTGGGAATTGTTTTTCTTTTTTCTTTTTTTTCTTTCTCTCTCTCTTTCTTCAGAATCTAAACAAGTATGCTGTATTTTGGAAGCTTATTTTGTTATGCTCTTTGTCCTCCTGGGGCTTTCAGCCCTCCAGTTAAGTGAGGAGCTGTAACCTGCACAGTGCTAGCATCTGCCAGTACTTGGTCAGCAGCACAGCAGAAGTTTTGTGCACATATGTAGCCGGCAGAACTTCTCCCTTACAAAGCTCAGCCCCAAATGCCACATGTGACTGTTACAAAGACCAAAGCACAGTGAAATTGCAAGGTGCAAATGGGGTATTTTAGGTATGTGATACTACCCTCCCCTGGCTGAAGCCAGAACTGCTCAGACGGG
Source organism: Platysteira castanea (assembly GCA_013397175.1). Classification (NCBI taxonomy): domain Eukaryota; kingdom Metazoa; phylum Chordata; class Aves; order Passeriformes; genus Platysteira; species Platysteira castanea. The sequence goes on from VYXC01001380.1 coordinate 397,858, forward strand.
TGCCTGGTGGAAGGGAGTGACCTCAGCTCCCAGGCGAGCCCAAAACGCTGTGGGCAGGGAGGGTTGATTCCCCCGTTGCTCAGAGGTTCCTGAGCACTATGGGCTGCAGCCAAGTGTCACCCTCTGGGCCGGTGGGGCTGTGGGTTGGACACCGTGGGAAGGTTTCCCTTTGTGTTGGTGTTCCTGGGAGGGGGCTGGTGGCACTGGGGTGGTGTGCCAAGGCACTTCGGAGCTGCTCCCAAAGCACTGAGCAGTGGCAGAAGCATTTCTCCAGCAGTAGGAATGCAGTGGGGGCTCTTATTCCCCCTGAGAGGTGGCCAGGCCCTGCCTCATGCTCCCAGTGATGTTGTTGGTGGGAATTGGTTCTTAAATAATATCCCGAGTGGATGTATGGAGTGGGGCTCTGCTGTCTTGCTTTTGGTATGATAATATGATGTAATATAATATAATATAATATAATATAATATATATATGCATATATATAATACTATAAATAATGCTGTTCTTATTCTTTCCAAAAGCTCAGTTTCGGAGGGATTCCTGTCCCAGGGAAGCCAGGAACCTTTCAGAGGAAAAATTTCCATGGATGCATTGAGAACCTTTATTACAACGGAGTCAATATAATTGACCTGGCCAAAAGACGCAAGCCTCAGATCTATACTGTGGTAAGAGGCAGTACCATGTGCTTTCCTTCTTTACTTCCATGCTGCTGGTGCTCTCTTGGTGCTGCTGGCTGCACTGAATGAGCAGAGTTCATATTTGGATAGCTGTGGGCATAATTACCTTGTTAAAATGATATTGCTGAGGCTAACACCAGCCACCGCTGGCTCCTGTGGTGAGAGTTATTGAAAAACATGTGGAAACCAAAGCATTTCTCTGACTTTCCTGGTGTATTAGAATTTGCTTGGAGAAGCTTGTTAATTATTTTTTTCAAGATTAAATATGTATATTTAATGGCATGATAGAAGTCATAGGGTTTTTTTTTTTCCTGGTTAACTCAGATAAATCTTATTTTCTGAACCATTCTCTATCACTGTTGGGAAGTACATCACTAGCAAAATTCTACTTTGATACCTTAGTTCATACTTTGTATGAGAAAAAATACTCCTTTTATTACTGGAAATAGTTTCCTTTGTGCTACTCCTTGTATTCAGTATATTGGCAGTTTTGAGAACCACTGACCTTGTACTAGTGTCTCTAAATGTGGAATGGTAGAGGTAAAGCAAGAGGAACTACAGTCTTACCCAGCTTGGTAGCATAAACCACAAATATAACTTAAAATCTAATAGTGTGCAAAATTACAGATCTATTTAAACATATCACAAAAATAGCAAATACTTTATTTTGCAAGAAAAGTGACCTACACTCCCATGAAGCTTTGGCAATTGTACATAATTCAGCTCTCTGTTCAGCTTGTGCCTCACTCCTGCACTGTGCTTTGATAAATGCCTTTTGGCTAACATCGTGTCTTTGGAGAACATGGAGATGAAGCTGCTTCTGGCTCCCATGGCCTCTTCTAGTTTGTTGCAATGTGTAGGAACACACTGAACCTAAAACAAAGCAAGCCAGAAGACCAAGAAAGTTCTTTCTGCACTTTCCCTGCCTAGGGCAGGGTGGAACACACAGGGAGCTGGAAAATGGAAGGGTGATGGGTGAGAAGTTCCTCACTGTGTTGCTGGCAGCCAAGACTGCATCCAGGATAGTCCCCTGGGACCAAGAGACTTTGCTTTAATAATCTTGAGTTTGATGGTTCTGACTGAGGACTCAAAGGCACAAGTCTTATGAACTGTGTTAAATTGCTCTTCCCCTCAGCTTACTTTCTTAGAGGGGAGCAAAGAACCCTGGTCTTCTTAGGTCATTAAACAGCTGGTTGTTTTGCTGGCTGGATAATGGGAAGGCCTTTCCAAAGGGTAAGAGAAAATCTTTGCAATACACTTTTTCTCAGAGGGGCATTGTCTGGGGTGTAAGTGGCCACAGGCAGTGAAACTCTTGTTATCACTACACTTGGTTCAGACAATGCTAGATGAAAGGTCTAAGAATCCAGCTCCTTTTCTCAATTTAAGGTTGTGGGGATGGATGGATGTGCCTCTATCCTTCAATCTCTTTCACTTATAAGTGATGATTTAAGCACCGTAGTTTCCAGAGGTGGGCCGCTGTACTGCATTTTTCAAGGTTTATGAGCTGCTCTGTGCTGTGTCTGTGACACTTAGGTATGCAAAGTGCATGGAAATCTTTCCACGCTCAGAGTGCCTCATAATCTTAGATGAACACCCTTCTATAGGATATGGGCCCTGTAAATCTGTTCTCCAACATTCTTTGCATCCCAGCTATTTCTCTCCTCTAGCAACTCTCAGGTAATTCTAGGTCATGCAGGCTGATCCCCTTTCCCTTTTCTGCTCTTCCCCACTCCCTAGCAATTAACTTCCTCAAATTAAAATAACCTGTTCTTGTTAAATGTAGTCTTTTGCCTGCCAGGGTTTTCTCCTCTAAATGCTTTTACTCAAAGCGTGTTGAGGTTTTCAAGCAAGAAGCTGCATCCGCAGGGATCTGCAAGCTTCTCTGCTTCATGTGTTTGTGGTCACTAAGGTTGTCTAGAGTGGAAATGCAATGAAAGGCTCAGCACGGAAGAAGAATTAAATGTAGCAGGGTCTTGGAACTGCTGCTTCCAAAAATGTGTTGTATACTTACGTTGTCTCCCCACAAGTTGGAGATCACCTGAGATGGTTCTGCATTGTTAGTTTCCAAAATACTTTTGTCTCCTAGCAGGAGATAATTGCTGACAAACTGGTTGGTTTGGGATTAGAAAGCCATTAATGCTTAGAGACCTCAGGTTTTGCCTCCAAAGGCAGGCAGACTTCAACACTCACTCTCTTCTTCACTCTGTGCCTGTGTGATTGCCACAATCAGTGAGCCAAACTTGAGGATTTTCATACCCATCAGCTTTGGGTTTTTTTTTTACTTTTGACATCTTTCACACAAGCAGGAGAATGATACACCAGCTTTGGAGGTATAGATTTCCTCTTATGATGTAGTTCTTCACCCGTATAAATAATGGTCCCAAATCAGCTGCATTTGAAGTCAAAGGGAAAAACTACAGATTGTCAATAACAGAGTGCTGTAGTATTTATTGTACTCTTGGGTGGTGGCTGTGATTATCATTCTGCCTGTTCTTTTCTGTTACTCATTTGCAGTTTTCAGACTTGCAATAAATCCCCTTGAGAAGGCATCTCAAGATAACAAGGCAGCCTGTCTCTTTGAACTGGAACTTGCCTTCAGAATTCCATTTTTGTATTGCCTGATACTTAACCTCCCTACATAGCCCTGTCTGTTTGGACAGGCTATTTTTCTTCTCTCTGGGGTTTCTTCTGTCCCTAGTGGCATGTTGTAGGCTTTGAGGTTTTTTTGGATTTTGTTTCTTTTTTCCTTGATTTTTTTTTTTTTTNNNTTTTTGGTTGGTGTGTGGGGTTTTTTGTGTGTGGTTTTCTGTTGTTGTCATGTTTTGTTTGTTTGGGGTTTTTTGTTTGTTTGTTTGGGGTTTTTTTTTTGTTTTCCCCTCAATCATTGAATGTGGAGCAATGATAGGGGATCTTTTATGTGCTTTCCAAGTGATTAATGGTTTTAATTGCCAGAGGTTATGAGAAGTCAAATTTCTGTAATTAACCACTGTCATGGTCATAGGGCTAGACCCTTGGGAAACCTCAGAAAATGCTTTAAAGTAATAATCTAGAGGTTTGCCCTATTTACTAGCTGTCTTCTCATCACAAGAGAAGTGCAGACTGCTCATTGTGAGAAATTGTACAGCAGTTACACTTACTGGGCAATTAAGTAGGGGCAGGAAAATATGCAAGGAAGAGCCACATCTACAAGAAGTAGAAGGGGAATTGTTCTTCACAGAAGGAAATTTGACCATTTTATATCTGGGATGGAGAAGTCTTCATTAATGGATTTTGTGCTTGTTAAGAGTGTGTGTAGATGCAGGAGGAGATGGGACAAGTTTTAGGAAGATAAATCCATCGAGAATTGCTAAATACATCTGGTTGAGGGAGTAGATAAGAGAAAAAATAGCTATAGGATCCTCAGAATATAGGATCCTTTCCACCAGTGGTTACTTAATGCTAGATTCTGGTTGCACCTTTGGATACTGCTCAAATGTGACCTGTGGTCAGGGTCTTAAGTTGTTTCTGTGCTTCACTGATTTGTGATGCCAAAATGGGAAGTTGTCTAGCTGATGAAAAGAAATTAAGAGGTCATGAAAAGATGCTGTGTTTGGCCTTCTCAGTGTTCCACCCTACTTACTCACTGAAATTGAGAAAAACACAATCTCCCTTTCTCTTCCATTACCTCTGGCTAATAGAAATTGGAGTTGCATTTTTATTTAGCAGAGCCAACCCTGACTCGAGAGGAGAGCAGGGTACTGTAAGGCAGAAGCTGTCAGCGCTCAGATACACTCGAATTTCTACGCTGGCCTGCCACGTTGAATGGGAGAGTGGCAGCTCAGCACAGCAAGGGATGTGGTGACATGTAAATGTATCACTGTAGTGCCTTGGGGAAATAACCAATTGCCAGCATCAAAGAGCAAGGAGAGATACGTAGTGACAGGAGAATGTAAACTAATAATTCATTCCCTTTATAGAGAATCCAAACATGCTATTTTATTAAGCTGATTCGAGATACCTTCATCTTGAGAAGAATTTACTTGTCTGTGAATGTCTCATTCTACCAAAGTGCTCTGGCAAGTGTTGATCTACCTGTGAATATCAGGCTGGTGATTTGTGAAGGCCCCTCCTAGGGTTTAGAGAATCACAAGTTAGATTCTTTTCCTTATTTTTTGAGCTCAAGTCAGACTATAAGAATCATATATAAAAAATATTGGAAATTTTTAGTGACATTTTTCACAACTTCCTGTGGACCAAGTTGAATTTCTAAAAAATAATGAATTTATTCAATTATTTAATGAAAGTGTTGAGTCACACAATTAAAGACAGATCTGAATTTACTATTTTTTAGATAAGGCAGGTGAACTCGGATTCCAGAAATATTTGGTTCCTTTAAAAATAGGTTTTTATATTTTCTTCTATCTTTCTGTGTGCTCTCTGGGTCTTCAGAGGAGTTTCCTTTGCATTCTACCTGCAGTGTGGAATAGCAAGGAAGTCTATATAAATAGCATTCATTCTAAGGGTCTATTTTATTGTTGCTGAAGGGTATAACAAGATTATTTTGAAAGAAATTAAGTGTGTCACCTCAGTCGAGGTCTTGAAATAAAGTCTATTTAAATGACATCTCTTCCATTGATTTCAGTTGGCTTTGTCCAGAATTCTAAAGAATTTCAATGTGCAAATATATAATCCAGCACATAACTGCATTAATAAACTCTCCTTGATATAAAAGTTTCTTTGTATTACAATTTTGATAGTTGTAATGACAAGAAGTGAAGCAAGTCTTTTGGGGAGGGAGACCATATTTTTTAATAAGACTGGATGACGTGCAGAAAAAAATTACATGTTTCTGAGTAAACAAAGCCTTTTTGAGAGTCATCAACCTTCAGCAAATTACAGGTTAGAAACAATTGTTCAGGGTTTAATTTATTACATTATCTGGATAGTCAGATTGGATGAATAGGGCATTTAGTGCCTGCTGAACAGAGGAGGATGTTTCAAGGTGGGAGGTGATAAGGCTGTTAGTCCCTGTAGAAGAGGAAGAGAGATGGCTAATAATTGTAATAGGAGTTAGCAGAGGATAAGGAAAATGGAAGAAAATGTAATTTTCTGCAAAGCCAAGGCTTTAGTGCGTTTTTAAGGCCTTATTCCAATTGGTAAGGCCTTAGGAACTCTGTGGCACTTGACATAACAGAAAGGGGCAAGCTGAGCCCATCACAGTCAAGAGCCTGGATTGTGTGCAGTTCATACCAACCATTTAGGCTGGTGTTGTGCTATGATACACAGATAAATGGAATTTAAAAGAGGGAAATCTATTAAAGGAAAGTAATGCATAAAAAAAGAAAAAAAGCTGATAGGAATTGCTTTCTCTACACATTTCTATTTTAAGGTAGATGTGTTTCTGTTTTCATAGTAATAATGAAGAAAAAAAAATCTTGCTGCTGTGTTTTGTTCCAGGCAATAAAAACTAATAAGCTGTAGATCACTTTACCTTGAAGTGGAACAAAAAATGGGCTTGGACTGTAATAGTTTGCCAGTTTGATCTAAGACATCTATCTTAGTCACTTCTAGCAAGGTGAATTTGAAAGGTTGGCTTCATTCCTACTTGTTGCTTAAAGTGAATATTCCCCCCTCACCAGGAGATGGCCTGGGTGAGATCTTGGGAGGAGACATAGCCAGGACAGCTGACCCACACTGACCAAAGGGATATTCCACACCAAATGAGTCTCCTCAGCAATAAAAGCCAAGAGCAAAAGGAAGGGGAGAGGCATTTATTATTGTGGAGCAACTTCTACACGTGCTGAAACTCTGCTTCCTAGGAAGTAGCTGGGCATCACCTGCTCATGGAAAGATTAAGTCTTTTGTTTTCCTTTGCTTCTGTGTGCAGCCTTTGCTTTTTCTTTATTAAACTACCTTTCTCTTGACACAAGAGGGTTTTCTTCCTTCTTTATTTTCTCCCCCCACCTCATGAGGACAGGAGTGATAGAGGGGCTTGGTGGGTACCTCGCATCCAGAAAAAATCAGTACAGCACAGAGAGAAGATATTAAGTGGTCACAATTTTGTGTGTGTGTGTGTGGGTTTCCTCCTGTGGTCTTTTTTCCCCCTTTCCCTGTCTCTCTGAGAAAAACAATGTAGGATGTTTCCAAAGCATTTCTATATTTGCTCCCATCTTTTGTCAGCTCTTAACTGTAATGAATGCCATATAATGAAACAATAATGTACAGCCACTATGGGCATAAAAGTGGTAGAATCCTTTGTTCTGCTTCTGGCCAGAGACACAGTCAGCTTAGGAGTCTGAGATAAAGAACATACAGAAATGACTAGCCAAGCATCTAATCCCTGATTTTCTCATGGTCACCATGTTTCAGTTTTTTCAAAGCCTTCTCTATTTTGTTAAATGTTACTTTCTCCCCAGTGGGAATATTATCTTAAGGTAAACAACTTAAATCAATGTGATAAACAATTAACATTTTATTGGTATTCATGATACATACAGTAAGTGGAAATAGGGCAGTTCTCTGTCACGAGATTGAATATCACAGGGCTGTATTAGTTTCATTGTAATTTGGATCAGGAAAGCTTTCGGATTTCCATATTGAAATTTTGCTCAGAGAAACAGAAACCCATCTCAGTATAGGAACTCTCTTAAGTATGGTCCCCTGCTCTTGGGGTGGACTGGTTGCTCACTTGGTGGACTCATTCGAACTCAAGGAACACCGTGTGCCTTGGTGCTCCCCTATCCTGTTTGAAGACAGTTTGCAGCAGTATTTCAGAAGGCTGGAGCTGGTATCTCACTTTGATTTGCTTTTCATTTAGTGTTCAGCATGGTCTTGAGAAGTATTTGAAATATATGTGAGTCTCCTGACATTTGTTCTGCTTGAGAGAGTTAATTTAAAAACAGGGCTCAAAGGAACCTCCCTCATTCTCAAAATCCAGTTTCTCAGAGTTGAATGCCAATTTTTCATCTTATCCTTTTAAAACTGCATCAGAGGTCACCTTTTTCTTCTGTTACTCTACTTGCAAATTTGTCTGGAAACTCAGCCCCTTCACAGCTAGAAGTAGTCCTCTAATTTCCAAGCTGGAGATATTCTTGCCAGTTTACCACATTTGTATCTCAGCCAGGCCTGGGATCTTAGTCCCTTTACCTGTCATATGAAATCATCCTTTCTAATCCTCTGCAGAAAGCAAGATATCCTTTTATTGGACAGTATCCATAGAGTGATTAATGAGGAAAGTTTAAGTGCCCATTTGATGCTCTAACCTGCAGGTAGAATGAGAGCTCAGAAATACTCATTTATTGTTCCTTCTTTTCAAGCTGCGATCTTGGCCTGGATCCTCTGGTAGGCTAAGTGCTGAGAATTTCAGTGCAGCTGTCAGTTTGAATAATTTCCCAAGTGCATATTATTTTTGATTAGTATTCTCTGAGAGCAAGGAGGGTGTATAAGGAACTTGTTACCAATTGCCCTGACTGTGGTGTTGTCTTCTCTCTTCATTGAACAGTACATAATACTATATGAAGAAAGGCCAGAAAAGACTGAAGTGGTTCATTAAAGTTATACAGGTTTTATTAAGTCCACAGAAGTCACTGGAAAGTCTCCAGTCAGTTTTGGATGAGGTTTATGGCTGAGAGAATCTTCTATGTAATCCACTTTTATCCTCATCTCTTAGCAACTGTGTTCTTCTATTCTCTTTTAATAGGAGAAGCTCTGGTTCTTCTTTAAAAAGCTGTGACATGCTGCTGCTTGTTCATTCAACATCCCACTTGAACAAGAACCACCTCTAAAGCTGTACCCTGCCTGCAGAAATCTGGGCTGCTTCCACTTTTTTCTTATGACAACTGTCATGGTAGCCAGTGGAAAAATTGCAAGTATCTCCATTGCATTTCTAGGTTCAGAAGTTTTCTCTTGTAAGAACAACAACTATTTTGTAAAGATTTCACTGCTTGTTAGAGGAGTTTTTAATCAGTCTGGAGATGGACTCAATGGAATTCTCAGATGCCACATGATAGCTAGAGTTTCCAGCAGCTGGGTAGAGCTGAGTGTCTCCTTTATTTTCCCTAGGGATTAGACTGTTTTTATCCCATTTCCTGGCCAATGAGCTTTTACTTTTCATTTAAATTGGGTTCAGTTATCAAATCAAGTGTCTGCCAGAAATCTGGCATATACCCTGGAGAGTTCCAGAACTGCTGCCAATTAAAGCAAAATGCTCATGATCAGATGAAGGTTTAGAGGGAGCTGTTTACTTTTCTGACTTAGACCTGCTGGAATAATTTGTTTGAGAATAATATTCAGGGGAAATTTAACAGTTTTTTTAAAGGAAACCTATCCCACTTCAGTGGATAAATCTTTTTCAAGTAACAGTTGTGTCTTTCTTTTTCAGGTTTTCATGTTACTATCTCTAGGAAGGTAGACAGGTTGGTTAGTGTGAGGATGTCAGCAACTATTGTGGTGTGTATTAACTACATCATCTGGCTTTGCTTTGAAATGCTGCTTTAAGGTGTTTTCCCTCTAAATTAGTCAATTGAATTGACTTAAGTTCTTGTGGCATCAGTTGCTTTATTCAATATTTTTTTTTTGCTTTTTCATTTTCTTTTTTGTTTTTTATTTTTGCCTGGTTGGATGGGGAATTTTTAGCTCTGACTGCAATTACTTGTGGCCCTTACATCATGGAAGTCTCAGTTTTTGAATAAGAGTAACAAAAATACCTTGTGTAAAGAACCCCCTCCAAAAGGCAAACATATCTGCTGTCTGTCCCCCAAATTCACCTTTAATCCCATTTACACAGAATATTGCAGCACCACCTTTGTGCATTTCCGGCTGCCTGTTCTTCTGGCTGGTGGAATCATACCTGCTCTGCTCTGGTTTAGACAGTGGAGAAGCTGAAGTCAGACTTCAGAGCTTAAAGTCTCACCAGGTTAAGCAAGGGAAGGAGATGGGTAGGTCCTGTCTGAATGTCCCAGCACTGGCCCTGTAGTCAGCATTCTTAGCTGGTCATGTCTCAGGACAGAACTTCTGTGGCATGAAATGCTAGCTAGAGAGAATGACTGGAGTGTTGCTGAGTTTGTCAAGGTGTCCCAGCAATCCGTGGATTTAGGACTAGTTGCACATGTTCAGAATCTCATGTTAAATGCAGACAGAAATTTTACCTTACCTTGGGGCTCATGCCTTTGCATCAGGGATGCTTTGCTGTGGTGCTGCTGCAAACAGCTGAAAGGGTATTTAACTACAATACAAGGTGTAACTACAAGGTCTTTAGTGGCTTGTTTTAAGGTCTTGTGAAAGTGTGTTGTGCACTGCAAAATGTTTTTTCGTCTTAGCATTTATCTTCCTCTGCACCATTAATTCAGTCAAGGCATAGATTGTTCTGCTGCTGGGTAAAATCTGGAAAGAGCTTTGAGACAAAAATCGTATCTGAATTCTTTTCTGTGAGGATAATGAGCTACTGGAAAACTTTTCACAGAGAAGCTGTGGCTACTCATCCCTGGAAGTGTTTAAGCCTGGTTGGATGGGGCTTTGAGCAACCTGGTCTAGTAGAAGATGTTCCAGCCCATGGCAGGGGGTTGGGAATGAGATAAGCTTTAATGTCCCTTCAAACCCAAACTATTCTATGGTTAATAAATGTCTCACAACTTTGTGTGGAGTGCTTGAATCACTGCAAAGCTCTAAAATTCCAAAGAAAAACAGTCATTGTAATTTTAAACTTTAAAAAGTTCCAGAGAAGTTTAACTGTATTTATCTATAATGCTGCAGTTAACTGTCTTTGTTTTCTGCAAATTGGCATCAAATTGATTAAAAATTGAGGTAGAAATGTAGTGATAACAATAGCAAAAAAATTTGTGGCATCTCTTCATGCAGGCAAATCTCAGCAGGTAGTAGAAGCTGTTTGAAGGCTGAGACCAAATTTCCATCCTACTTCCCACCTGAGTATGTTGAGTGGAGTTCAGATAAGCTTTGGATTATATCTCAAAACACATTCTAATGTGATATAGCCAAGGATTCCTTTTGCCAAATCGGGTAGGTAGCATTCTGAACCTAACAGGTACTATGCAATTAGCTCTATGTAGATAAATATCTATCAAGGATTGTTTCATCCACTGATAACTTTGTCTATTTCTAGCACCTTATTTTCCATTTAAAAATAAAGACTGGAAAAACATTTGAAAGTGATGGGGAACAGTTCCATCATCTGTCTGAGATTGCAGAGAGGAAATCCCTAAGCGCTGTTCACCTTCCTGCACATCCATCAAGTGCTGTTCGTTATAATTATCCTGGTAGAGTGGGATATGGGCTCTGATGAGAAGTGGTATCACGGAGAAAGCCTTATACTCCAATGTTTTTATCAGATTACAGTTGGTATTTTACAAAGCAGCCGAGCTCTAAGCAGGTGGCTGCAACAATCTCCTGGAGTGGCTTTGAAAGACGCGGCTCCTTAAGTGCATCCTCAGCTTTAAATAATGTTAAGGTTTTACACCATGGCCTGATTGACCTGGTGGGGTAATTTACAGTGCCTGAGCAAACTGGTGGAGTCATTTCTTCCACCAGCTACAGTGATACATGCTGGGGCAGATTCTGCTGACTGCTTTGAGTAAATGTGCTGCTCTTTTGAGTAAATTGTACCGTTGATTTCAGGGCTAGGTGACTGAGATAATCAGCTGAGGTGTGGTGTTGATAAGGACATTTGGTTACATTTAGATCCTTCTAAGGACTAAGGTTTGATTTTCAATCCTCAGCATTTGGGATAAAATTTTGAAGTTAGATATGTTTTCCTGTCATGGACAGATACATTTCCTATTGATTTCCAAAGATACGTCTCCGAATAGTAATACCTATTTCAGCCTTAAGGGCCATTAGAAATCCAATGAGCTTATTTAACTAAAGATATTTTGGGATGACTAAAAAAAAAAAGTCATGCTCATTATGTTTGATTTTTTTTTTTTTTTCAGGGGAATGGGACCTTTTTTTGCTCAGAACCACAAATTGTTCCTATCACCTTTCTGAGCACCAGTCGAAGCTACTTGCTACTCCCCGGCACTGCTCAAATTGATGGATTGTCAGTCAGCTTCCAGTTCCA
>VYXC01001380.1:411524-601292 GCA_013397175.1 Platysteira castanea
TATGGTAGAAAATGAGGCAGCCCTGCATCTATCCTTATTCATGTAGATTGCTACAGCCATAGCTTGCTGCAGTTGAACACTGAAACTGAGATTCCAGCCTTTATTGCAGTACTAATTAAATTGTTGACAAAGCTGAGACAATGTCAATATTTGGTTGGGTGTGTTTGTTTTTATGTAGTTCTGAAATCATGAACCTAGGCCCAGCCTTTGGTGCTAGCCAAAACACGCTAAACTGCCTACTTGTACAGGGAAAATATGCAGAAAGTGCATGTGCCTTGTTCTGCAGATGTCAGGTACTCACAATAACTTTTGCTTGCTCAAGAATGGATCCATTTTCCCCCCAAATGGGACCTATTTTCTTCTGTCATTGTTTCAAATTTCAGCAACATATTCCACTTCAAAATGCACTTGTTCTTGTTGAAAAATAATCAATTTTTTTGCTGGAAAATCAGCCTCTAATTCTATGGTAATTGTGCATGTGTTAACAGCTCTTTCTGAGTAAATAGTCTTATTCTCAAATTCATGATGAAATGGCTTTACACACACCTAACACCCACTTATTTTTTTCTTTTTATTTTGTTTTGAACTGTTCTCACACCTCTTTGTTTTCCTAAGTGCTTGTTTGTTTTCTCTGAAAGTGACATCAACAAAAATATTCTGTTGGGGAGAGGAGTAAATACTAGTTGTCTGTGCCTGATCTCAGTGACTTCAGCCTGATGGTAGCATATTTTGAACTGTAATTAGGTTACTTTTGATCTGCCCTCCGTGTGTGAGCTCAGAAGCTTGCCCACCAGTTTTCATGGCTGTCAGAATAGGGGATGTGGTGTTTCTTTGTAGCTCTGTGGTGGTATTTCAAGAGCCACACAATGCAACACTGATTTTCAGAATAAGGAAACAGACAGGTAATTTCTCACTTTGCAGGAGTGTCTAGAAGAGAAACAGACTGCCCAGTGTATCCATCAGTAACCTTTAGAGGTGCCTGGTCAGAGCAGCAATCCCAGTTCTCAGAACATCCATGTGGAAATCCAGCTTCTGTACATCCATTAATAGTACTGTGTGCTGCATTGGTGCTGGAGGGTTTTAAGACACACAAATCCTGCTGATACCTACTGGAGTCAGTCAGGTTTCAGATGGGAGCCTGAGAACAGGCTATGTGTCTCACTGAATCTAATCCTCTGCACCCTCATGCATGTGTGTAGTACCAGAAGGTCAGTAGAGATCTCTGCGCGCTCCTGGACCTGTAAGCATTTACCAACAGATGGACAATAGACATAGACACCCCCAAAAAGGTAACAATGTGCTACCAGAAAGGTGAAGATCAGGCTAGCCTGTTGAGTGCCTGCAGTAGTACCAGGTTAGATTAAAATGTGAGACGACCTACTTAAACACTCTCGGAAGCTTCCCTTTTTCTGGGCCCTTTCTTCTTTGTTTCCAGAGGTAATGAGTTCTTTCCAGCTACAGTGCTCCCTTTTTATAGATCAACTGCATATTTGTGGTCACAACTTGGAAGCAAAAGGAGGTTTGAAGAACACTGTAGTTTCCTGCCCCTTTTTGTTTTCACTTTGTACGTGTTTTTTGCCAGGCACCAATCTCCATGATGGGCTTTGGCATTCTGTTAACATCAATGCCAGAAGGCATCGCATCACCCTGACGCTGGATAACAATGCTGCCACTGCCAGCCATGCAACCACTGTCTCAAGGATCTACTCTGGGAACAGCTACTATTTTGGAGGTAGGTTGTTTCAGAAAGGTTTTCGTGATGCAGGTTCTCAGCTGCTCACCACTGAGTTCTCCCCAGGTGCACTGTTTGCAGATAAAAGCAAAAGTAAGGATTGGTTTCTGAACTGCAGTGCATTCAGCACTATGGGCAGGTTGAAGAGTGTTGGTCAAGCCTGACAGAGAGAGCAAGCAGAACTTCAAACACAGCTGGTAGTGGTAGCCATGGGTACCTACATCTATCTGACAATATATGCAAAATCTACAAAGCTGCATTAAACATGAGTGGTTTTGGTTTTGGTTTTTTCCTAGTTAAAAGGCCTTGGAATTATTAATACTATCAATATTGCTGTAGATAACAGTGTTCTGATCAGGCTCAGTGACTTTTTGGAGCTTAGGTGACATACAGCTCAAATCTACAAATGTACACATGTACAATGCTCTTGTGAAAATGAAAGTAGGTTTAGCTCAATTTTGAAAATGGAAAAACCAGTCTTGAAAAATACTATCTTCTGCTTTTTGGAATACAAACGTTATTTTGGTAGAAGGACTGTCACTAACTATCTTTTAATCTAATATATTTCTGTGTAGTGCTTGCTGTAGTATGATTCTGATCTTGGTGAACCCTGTGGATACAGCACGAAGTGAGGCTTTGGGTCAGAGGCTTTCGATCTCAGAGCTGTTTAAATACTGGGCAAGCTCAGATACAAATGGCTTTCTTGCTGCCCACAAGGTTTCATCTGCACATTGCTTCAGCAGCAGAATTTAACCCATAATGATTCTACATTTTGTAGAACTTTTAAAACAAGTTTTAGTTGCTATCAACTGTTGAGTTTGAAGAAGATGAAAACAAATCACATTTTAATTTTGCTCAGCACTTGTGAAAAACTCATACTCTGGTACAGTGGCTGGTTTCTCTTTTTTTTTTGTTTTCCCCCCTAACTGGAGGATTTATAACACAGGAGGTTGCATAGCAGAAGGAATAAAAACATTTGGAATAATAAGCCTGCAAGTTCTTGCGTCAGGAAATCCCAGCAGAAACAGTTGAACATTCCAGTATTCTTCTCTGCCTCTTCTCTTTTTCCCACAGGGTGCCCTGACAATTTCACCGATTCCCAGTGTTTAAATCCCATTACTGCTTTTCAAGGCTGTATGAGGCTCATCTTTATTGATAACCAGCCCAAGGACCTCATTTTAGTTCAGCAAGGCTCCCTGGGGAATTTTAGTGATTTACACATTGATCTGTGTGGCATCAAAGACAGGTAATTATTATTTCCTTTTTCTTGTATTTGTTCTTTTTTCATCCTTGTGGTTTATAAATACAGGTTGCATTAAGTGAAAATTCTAATCTGCCAACATTACAGATATTAGGCATAATAGAGCTACTAATAGAAAATACTGCAACAAAGATAGGAGGACTGGAGGGGAAATGGTTTCAATTACATGAGGCTCTCTTCACATTGACTTGTAGGAAATAGAGTATGCAAATTCAATCAAACTATAGATTGGTGAAAGGATTAAATTTTATGCATAAACAACATTTGATTGCTTTGAAGTTCTAGAGGAAATGAAAGAGAAGGGAGAAATTAGTTGATTCATCAGAACATGTCATACCCTTAATATATAAGCTGGTTCTGCTTAAGTAAATCATCTACAATTTTTCTTGCTGGCTATTACAGCACGTTCACGATGAATATATGGTACATCTCATGTGCAATACTGGCCATTCAGTGGGACAATATAATGATGGAATGTCTGCATCTGCCAGAGAAACATTTCAGTTTAAACAATGATCTGAATCCCTCCTAAGATGAAACCTGACAGGAACCCCAGATATTCTCATAAAGAGTGGAAAGGAAATAAGAAACCAATTTTTTAAAGTATTTTGTAATTCTCTTTTGCTTCTTATGGGTTTTTAGTGTTTAAATATTTCTGAATCATTTATGCAAATGCATACTTTGAAGTTGGTGTGTAGAATAAGAAGTTCTGGGGGGGGGTTTGTTGGTTTTTTTTGTTTTGTTTTGTTTTTTGTTTTGTTTTGTTTTTTTGTTTTTTGGGGTTTTTTTTAATCTACCTGAGTTCCGAAAAATAGAAATGGAACTGCTGAAAATTTCATGTGCTTCTGGTAGTTAAGGGAGTAATAAGGGTATTTTGGAAATGCATTAGGACCTTAAGTATTTAATGTTTTTTTCTTCAGACATGTTGCTTACATGAAGTTGAAGGCTGACTTCCATTACTCCTTCCTGTAGGAGGGATCAGCCTGCTGGAGCTGCAGTCTTGATAAGTGGGCAAAACCTTTGTGATGCAAGACCTTTGTGCTCATCTTTGGATGTTTATTTTTGTTAATTTGTGTAGAGAAATTACTGACTTTGCTGATCAAATCTCTTTCCACTTTTGGCATGCCTGAAATGGTAGATGGAATTCTACCATTCCAAGGCGGAATGGAAAAAGATACAGTTGATTTTACAAAAGGAAGCAAAATGTCATCTCTCCTAAGAACTGAGAAGAGAGAATTTTGCTGTTTTCTTGGAAAAACAGATTCTTTAAGCCTCAGTGGTCCATTTAATAGCACTTTGCATGATTGTGTGTTGAAACAAAAGAGAACTCTTCTGGTATGATGCAGAGGTTCTGTGGGACATCTCCAATGCCTTCACTGTCACCAAGTCCAGGCTATGTGCAGCTCAGTGGTACTACTGCAAATATCATCCTTATCTGTGGTGTCCCAGGGATGACAATCATTAGTCTGTGATCATACCATAAAATTATTCAGGCAAGGATCCAAGCATAATAAGAATGGGTTTGTTTTATGTAACATCACCTTTCTTGTTAAATATATCACACAGACAAACAAAAGTTAGATGTGATCTAATGAAGGACTTGGGGGTGCTGGCCAACAGAGGTTGGACAAGCCAGAGTGTGCCCAAGTGGCCAAGAAATCCAATGGCATCCTGGCCCTGTGCTCTTCAACCTCTTCATAAATGATTTCGACATAGGGCTGGAAGGGATACTGAGCAAGTCTGCACACGATACAAACTGGGAGGAGCTGTTGACTCCCTCAGAGGCAGGGAGGCCTTGAGAAATGGGAGGGCTGGGCAGTCACCAACTGTATGAAGTTCAGCAAGGGAAAGTGTCAGATTCTGCAGCTGGGTTGGGGCAACCCTGGATGTACAGACAGACTGGGGAATGAGAGGCTGGAGACCAATGCCACAGGAAGGAATATGGGGATCCTGGTTGATAGCAAGTTGAACGCAAGTCAGCAGTGCCCTGGCAGCCAGGAGGGCCTGCCGTGTCCTCGGGTGCATCAGGCACAGCATCACCAGCCGGGCAAGGGAGGGATTGTCTTGCTCTGCTCTGCACTGGGGCGCCCTCACCTCGAGTGCTGGGAGCAGTTTTGGGCACTGCAATGTAAGAAAGACATTAAACTTTTAGAGAGCATCCAAGGGAGGGCAATGAAGATGATGAAGGACCTTGAGGGAAAGCTGTATGAAAAATGGCAGANGGACCTTGAGGGAAAGCTGTATGAGAAATGGCAGAACGCTTGGTCTGTTCAGTCTGGAGGAGACTGAGGGGAGACTTCATTGCAGTTTCAACTTCCTCGTGAGGGGAAGAGGAGGGCAGGCACTGATCTCTTCTCTGTGGTGACCAGTTACAGGACCTGAGGGAATGACCTAAATTTGTGTCAGGGGATATTTAGGCTGGATATTGGAAAAAGGTTCTTCCCCCAGAGGGTGGTTGGGCACTGGAACAGGCTCTCCAGGGAAGCGGTCACAGCACCAGCCTGACAGAGCTCAAGAAGTGTTTGGACAATGCTCTCAGGCATGTGGTGGGACTCTTGAGGATGTCCTGTGCAGGGTCAGGAGTTGGACTGTGGATCCCTTCCAACTCAGCATATTCTGTGATTCTGTAATCCTAAGATTTATTGCTGTGTGCACTGTAAAGCACACATTTTGTAATTTTAACGCATGTGGGAATTGTGTAGCTTAATTAACATGTAAATGGGACATTTGTCTTAGTTATCTAAGCTAAAAACCTCTTTTGAGGAATATGCCTCTATTTAGAAGCAGTTTATTTGTTAGAAACTTGTAGGCCAAGCTCATTCCAACTTGGGCTCTGAAAGCAGTGGTTAGGCAGCTCACTGCAACTTGTGCCTGCTCTTAAAAAGAGAATTAATGACTTTGTTTGGTGGACGATAAACTGGGGTGACTATTGATGCCAGCAGTGTGTTTTGCAGAGAGAATCCAGTTGTGCAAGCATATAATGCACACCTCCACCCACATACCCTGGGATTCTCTGTATAAAGTGATGAGCCTCTATTGATTTAAATGGAGCCATCTGAAGGACTGAGCATTAATGTCTCACTATCTTTCATCTCTAGCATTTGAACAATATGTGTGCTCAAATGAACTTGTCATGAATGTCTCCTGTCCCCTGTACTTATTATTTGCATTCTTCAGTAACTATTTCTTAGGAAATAAATGAGAGTTTGTTCTTATTTCCATTTGGTGGCTAGGGAGACAGTGCTTTTGGAGAACAAGTGAACATGACCCTGTTGGTTAACCTTGTTTGAGCAGGCAGCTTTTGTTGGAGACATCCAGAGGCTCCTTGCAGCCTTAGTGATCCTGTGAACAAGGCCACCCTGTAGCTGCTCTGGTCCTGGTTGAATGGGCAGTTCAGGATGTGTCTGTGAGAGCTGAGTTCAGCAGGTAGGACATTAAGACACTGCAGGGTCTTGAGCTGAGCACAGCAATATGGGCTGTCCAGGTGATGAAAGCAGGCTCATTAGCACCATCTCCTATTAAGACGCTGCTTGTTTGTAGCCCTCAGTGCAGTGCCAGCATCCCTGATGTCCCCGCATATCAAATTATGTCTGAATTGCAGTCCTCTTGTATGGTACCTGCATGTTTTCCTGAGGTGACACATCCTATATAAGGAGACGTCCCCAATCTATTCATGTCAGAGCAGTGTCTGTTCCACAAGCCTTGCAAAGTATTCTTTTCTTTGTCTCCTTCAAGACAAAGCTGCTCCTGCAAAATGTTCCCAGTGCTTTTTGGAACAGGAAAATAGAATCTGGAGAAGGAAGAAATTTTTCTGGTAGCAATGTAAGTGTAGAAGTCTTGGCATTATCCCCACTGCCTGCCTTCTGCTAATCCAGCTAACTCTTTTTCTTTTGTTCTAGTATGTATGTTTACTACAATTAGCCAAATCTAGAGTGCTCAGTCTTTTCTGAGGATGTTGCAACCTGTGGTGCTTGCACTGTTCCTGTTATGAAGTGTTAGAGGTCCTGCCTGTGGGGCATTTATTCCCCTTCCAGTGAGAGGTAGAGAAAAATTGAGACAATATCATGCTAAGCCACAGAGGTCTGCTCCATCTTTAAAAGGAAATAGATTTCATTTTATCCCTCTTTTTTTGTTGCCTTTCCAGGATTTATACTCTGTTAGGAGTGCACATCAGGACTTGTTTGCTTTACACTGAATTAGTAAGTCAGAAAACAAAGTTTCTTACACCATGCTGGCATTTGCCCTCCATGGCATGGTACAAAGCAGAACGTAGCAAAGCAGAGATGCCTGGAAGTAAAGGTGCCATGAAGTCCTTGAATTCAGGGACATTTTTTTGGGGATGAAAGGAGATATCTTTAAACAGTCTTTTGCAGCAGGACATGCACTGCGTTGACCATCTCTGACCAAAAGCCATCTGATATGTGCCTAGACCAAAAAAAATGGAGACTCTCTGAGTTTATTTTCAGTTCAGTGTGATAAAGATGAAGTTCATGGCTACAGGGACCATGCAGTCCTCATTCCTGGTGTTCTGTACGTGTTTTTTTGGGAAAGGAAGCATTGTCTGGGGCAACCTAAAGGCTTCCAGGAGAAAGTCTGAGCAGTAAGGAAGTCCACTGGGAATGGAATGATGCTTTTTGTCTTTAGCCCTTAATCTGCAGGGAGGAGGATGTCAGTGTCAAGGGATGGGGAAATGGCAAGCAGCGTAAAAAATTCATTTGCTTATAGATGCAGTAAGTCAGAAGGAATTCACTCCATTCTCTTGATGCCCACTAAGCCTCTAGCTGTAGGTGTATGGCCAGGCTCCCTGTCCTCTATCTGCAAGTAACATGTTAGGGGCTTTACAAGCACAAGATGGACTTTCCCAAGTACTTCTGCTTTAGAGAAGAAAAAACCCAAAACAACAGCATGCAACAGAATGTCTTCTTCCTAATGATATCTTTGCTTATGCATTTCCTTCTTCAGTGTTTTACAGTGTTTGCAAAGACTTCTTGACCCTATCAAACAGCCTTCTGGACATGAGTTAGGGATGCAGTTACAGAGACTTGCTGTTTTCCTCATGAGGTGTTTTATCCTGTTAGCTTAGAAGGAAAACGCTTGAAGCCATTCCCCTGATCTAGGCAGGACCCCTGAGCCATAGCACCGATACCAAAATACTAGGCTCTTAGTATCTACAGCCTTCATTTTGAAATTTGGGGTTACTAGCAGCTAGACAAATTATGAAACACAAATCAGCTAGTGAACAAAGCAGGTGGATGAATGTGTCCAAGTGAGGAGCAGCAGAGGGATGAGCAAACACTGTATAGTAAACACTAACCAGGGTTGCCACTTTGTGTCTAGGTTTGCTAGCAGTCATGCTTCTAAATTTCTGTTCTCTATAAAGATATACAGGGTGCAAACTGTTTCTTGAAAGGCCCCCTCTAAACAAAAAAAAAAACAACAAACCAACCAAACAAAAAACAACAAAAAAACGAACAGAAAACCAAACCGAAACAAAAACCCCACAAAACAGGGCTGGAAAACATCCCTTGCAAAGAAAGATTGCCTAAATTCTTTAACCAGAAGAGATTGCTGAGGGGAGGCAGCATAATGGTCTTAGGTGCTCAAAGGCTGCTGCAGCACTGAAGGGAAGAATCATCCTTTCTGCCCAGGATGTGTAGGAGAGCTGCCATGGCACAGACTGCCTGAGGAGACTGTCAAGTCTGTGTCACTGGAAGGCTTTAGGAAAAGTTGGATGAATCTGTGAGAAATAATGAACATGGGTGTGGGTGATCCTGCCTTGGGGTGTGAGCATGGACTGAGTGATCTTCCAAGTTCCCTCCAGCTCTGTTGCATTCACTCAGACTTTTCCTGCAGCTGGAACAGCTGTCCCTTGTTCTTGCTTCGGGGGTTCTGAAATGTCAACAACAATGACAGTGCTTAAATAAAAAAAACCAAAACAAAGCACCAAAAAACCCCACCAAAAATATGGAAGGAATCTTTCAGGAATTCAGCTCATGAAGTCTTAGACCTATGAGAATGTTCATTTTAGTAGATGTATCTCTCAGGCAATCTAAGGCAATGCTGCAGCTGTGAGTAGGGACTGTGTAGCCCAAAGTTATGTTTTGTTTTTTTTAATAACCTGATATACATAGATATAGATATATATGAAATGGGAGAAAAGGAAAAGCAGTTCCTACTAATATGCACTTCTCTGATTTGCTCTTTTTGCTACTAAAAAACTCATGATTCATTTTTACAACTGCAGAAGAAAGCTATGTGATTGCAGAATTTATTGTTCTGGGGTTTTTTGAGATATCTTCTTTGCAAATTTCATGATGTTTAGAATGGTGGTTAAACTCCATTATTGTTAATGGTGTTTTTTTCTTTGAAGAAAAGTAACTTTATTCCCTTCTACTTGGCTCTCTCTTTTCTTGAGATCCTGTGACTTCTTGGAGTTGAGATGCCTGTCTCTCTTTCAGATGTGGTGTAAATGAGGGTGAGAAGTTTGGAGAAGGCAGGGACTGAGGCACTGGATAACTATAGAAACATCTTTCCCTTATTAAATCAAGGTAACAGCTCTGTGTGGATCCCTTCACAACCCTCTGTTTTAGTTGCTAGAAGATGAAATGCAAATCCAGTTGGATGTATTCATGACCTCTTCGTTGGCCTGACCAGGCTTTTCCAGAAAGTGTGTCCTCCCTGGGCCTCAGAGGAGATGCTGTGTGCAGCTCTGACTGCACAGTCTGTAAGTCTGTCATTCAGCCTTCATGGCTAATACTGACACTCTGTTCTTTGGTGTGCCACAAACTGTTTTCTACAAGGAGAGATTAAATAGGCTTTGATTCTTCAGCCTGGAGAAGAAGAGATCTGGGCAGAGCTGTGTGATGAGGAGCAGCATGAAGGAGGTGAGTAATAAACAAGAATGTGCAGTTTCTCACAAGTTCAAATCTTACACAATATCAAATTGGATGCTGTTAGATGCTGTAGAGGTCAAATGTAAAGGAAAAAGCCAGTAAGGCGTATGTGAATTCATAAGCTGCAGATGGCTGGAAGCTGGCACAGTGTTCAGTGGGATGCTCTTGAACTTACTTCATCAGCATTTTTTCTGTGGCACTGTCAGAGTAAGGAAATTGAAGGAGAGGCACTGTCTATCTGAAGCAAGTCTGGAGGGAAGTGATAAACTTAGGACTAGGAAGTCCAAGTCTCTCACCATTTCTAAAACATTGTTTTCATTGTATGCAGCTCTCTGTACCTCTGTTGTTCAAAATCGAAATATATTGCATCATAGCTGTGCTAATCTCAAGATACATTTGAATCTAAGTGTGAATTTTGCTAAGTACTTATACGTTCTGCACTGTGTTTTCTCTTCCTCTGTGTCAGTGGAAGAGTGGGTGTTACTTTCTGTCTGTGTGTGGGCAAACAATGGAAGGCATAGCCTGGGGAAAATTCAGTCAGCCTCTCATTTAAAAATAAATGAAATGGGTAGGAAAACAAATATGCAGATGCTGAGAATTTGGCCACAGAGTTGAGAAGCCCTGGGATTTCCCATTCAGCAATTGGCTCAAATGCCAGATTTTTTGACTAGAAATACTAGCTCCAGTCCTGAAGCTGAGTTGGTTGTTTGCTGTGGTTGGCATCCTGTTCAGAGAATAGATGCAGGAATGTGGGCTCAAGAGATATTGCAGCTCAAGAGTTACCATGGTTATTAGGAAAATGTGCCAGAAAGTAATTAAACCTCAGTCCAGAAACACGGTGGATTTCCAGCCCTTCATCATACGGCACAGATGCTCCCTTTGGGCTGAGCAAGGCTGGCTGCTCTTACCACAGATGGGCCCCTTGGAACACAGCAGCAAGGGCTGCAGTGTTGCCTGGAGCCTGAAGGCATGGCTTGGTTAATCTCATGCACTTCTTGCCTGCAGTGGGACAAACTGCTTTGCAGTGTTAGCGAAGAAAATTCCATTTGCAGGAGTTCTTGCACTCTGTGTGTACACAAACAGGTAAGATCTGGTGTGGTTTCTCCTGCCAGCTCCTTCGAAGTCTATAAAGTAAAGTGCTTAGGAGGGATTGTTTTTGTGTTAACTTGTGCCAAAGAGCTGTCATGAGTAGAAAACTGGTCTCTTTTTCCTTTGAATTGGCACCTCATAAGGAAATAGTCTCCTTTGCCCCTCAAGGTGGTTCTGGACAAATGTTTGCATTCATCAGGCTTTTGAGGCAAATCCTCTTGGAACATACCCCTAATGATGGCATTGGTTCCATTCATGTTTTTAGCTCCTCAGACCCCGTCACAAAGGATGAGGTATTTTTGTTGCCCAGTGACAGAGAAAGCTGTTAAGGAGTCTGAAATTTTATGATTCTGCTGTTCCTGCCAGAACTGAAATACCTTAAAGTGATAGACTTTTGGTGTCAGTTTCCCTGGACAGAGATGGAGCTGAGGCAGATGGAGAAGCATGGTGTTGTACACCCATTGTTTTATTGTCATAAATTCTATGCATGATTCACAGTTGAGTACATCAGACTGGGTTGTCATTGCATTAGGAAGGCCTTTTATGTTGTTATCCATAAAGGAACTACGAGAGTGGTCAGAGCCTGCTTTTCTTTAGGCTCAGGTTCACAAGTTTGCATAGATAATGCATGTGTTGTTCTCTCTGTCTGCAGCTGCTGAGGTACTTTAATCTGATTGCTGCAGCTCGTGTTGATTTTGCGCTGATGAAACTCTGACTGGGTTGTCCTATTTTTACTTGGCTGGCACCTTGCCCTTGCTGTAGCAAATACTGACAGTGCTTGTCAAGGACAACACCAGGGACTTCAGTTCCCTTAAGTGACCTGGGGGAGAGGGGACGGAAAAAAGAAATATTCACTTTGAATCCACCTTGGCAGATGGACGGATGGCGCATCTTACAGGACGTCCTGGGAATTCCAGTGATCTGCCAGGAGGAACACAAACCTGACTTCAGATGTTTTCTTATGAATCCTGGTAGTGTCCCATCTCTGTAGCATTAGCGGGCAGACACAAGCACACGCTGATGTTACCGTCCTTATTAAAGCCAGATTTATCTGCATATTCCGATTCTCCCAGCAAATCCAAATGGAGAGAGTGGCGCTCGGTATCCATAATAATCACTGCGATGAGATTGGCGTTAACAGTTGTACCTTATTTAGGGAGAAATATATGGAGTTAATTCGTGAGTTGGCTTCCCTGAACTGCTTCAGTTGTGGAGCACAAATAATGTCTTTAGTCCCTATTCTTTTATCCCTACCCGTGTTTTATCTGTGAAAATTCTTCATAGTATTTTCTAAATAAATTAGCTTAAAGTGTTTTTTTTTCCTTGCTAAATAGAGCTGACCTTTAAAAACCTGTTTTATGCCTATTTCTTTTGTAGATTCTGTTATATTTTATTATCAATTTTTACTTATAAGAAATTTTTTTTTTTTTTTACTTCTTTTAGTGCTGAACTTTGCTTTGTGTGTTGTACTGTCAAAATGGGCCTTTGGGAAATTAATTACTATTGCAGGTGAAGGATGTTAAGATAAATCTGATAAAAGCACAGTGGTTTTTTACATTTCTTAACTCTCCTCTTAGATTTAGTGTATGTCCTGCAGCAGAAGCCAAACTTCATATGATCCTTTCACCCCCCAGCTTGGCCATGCGAGTGAGAAAATACCCTGGCTAATTATATTCAGTGAATTTTAATTTTTTTGTTAGAGTCCCAGGCTGGGATTAAAAAATCAAACATTTAGTGTTGCTTTTATCCCCACATAAAGATCTGCAGTGCATTGCAGAAAGAATAATTAAAAAAAACCCCAACCCCCAGTTCGGCATCCATCCTTTTAATTCTTTATAGTTTTTCTATCTTCATTATTTATTGCCTTCTCTGCAGAAATCAACATTATTTTATAGTGCATATTACTTTCTCTTTGCAGGAAATCCTCTTATGTTTTCCCTTCTTGGTTTTATAGCAATGAGTGGGATGTTTTTACATCACATTCCTTGAATTTGGATGGTGATCGAAGCTGGAATGAGCTGAAGACATAAGAGGGCGTTGTCATGTGATGTCATGTGTCCTTTTTCAAAATATTTCTGATTTGGGGTAAATCCCAACTTTGATTTGAGAATTGCCCAACTATGTCTCCATCCTCAGCCAAAACAAAGCATTTGGACTGCACACCTTCAGATGCTGGAATACCCAGATCTAGATTTTTTTCCTTTAAATGCTGCAGGAGAGACTGTCCTGCCTAGTTATAGGGATCTGATGGTCCAGATTAGTAGTTCTTCTGATACTTTGTATCACCGTAAAAAGATCATTTAAGTCCTGTGAGTGAAAATTTCCCCCCTTATCTTTTGTCTCTTTTGCCTGTTTTAGGATTCAGTGGACAAATAGCTCAGGGCATACTGAAGCTTCATGTCTTCTTCCAGTTTATATACTAAGGAAAATGTGAAAAAGTTTTCAAAAAGTTTCCCTTTCTCATGCTTGATACTTTGTAAAACACTTTGCTTTCTGCTTGTTCAGCAAAAATTAGGATATTGTTAGAAATGTGTCTTTCTTTTTCATCATATTGTCCTTACAGAAATCCTCATTTTTTTTCTGCTTCCTCTGTACTAAACCCAGAGCAAAACACTGGAAATAATGATGTGGAAATGGAATGGGGAAGATATCTTAAATCCAAACTATGTTACATGGTGGGGAAGGAAAAAGGGAAAAATGTATCTTAATGACTTAATCCCTCGTAAAGATCACTATACAGTGAAAAAAATAGTATTAGAAATAGAGGACTACATGATGTTCTGTGAGAGTTGAAAAATCTCTTGAGTCCTTCCCTAAAGTGTGCACCTACATCATAAATTAGACGCTAAATAATGGAATTAAATTACTAGAATTACACCCTTGCAGGTAGCATTTTGAAGTGTGATCTTGGAAATCCTCTTAATACCACCCAGGTTTTAAGATGGAAGGACAGGATGCAGAAAAACCAAGCAAGATTTTAAAATATTCAAACCCACAGTCATCCAAAGCCTGGGTGTTGGAATTAAAATCCCTACAGTTCTGAAGAGCATCCCCTCACCTCCTCATATCTATTCTAATGTTTAAACCAGCTGAATAATACAGGTAATGGCAGAGTTTCTCTCTAATAGCTTAAGGGCTGGTTTACAATGAAGTGTAATAAAACCATGCAGCACAGTTTCCTGCTCTTGGACTGGAATATGATCTTTACACTGTCAGATGCTCTTGCTCTGTGATAGAAAACAAAAAAAATATTTGTACAAAGCAAACTCAAGAAAAAAATAGGCAGTCACAGTGGAAAGCGCTTCCTCTGAGGAGGGGGCAAAGTTCCAGGCTTTGTGTTTCTTTAATGAGAATGAAAAGGAATGCTCAGATTATTTGGATAATGCTATAAATTGGTTTTCTTGCCCTGCCTTAATTTTTCCCTGTCTTTGTTTCATACATGCAAGACCAGCTGCAGAAAATGACAATTCAGGCCGATGAAGTGTTCACTAGTCTGTATAAGTGCTGTGTTTCAGAGCAAAATAAAGGCAGATGCTTCAGATTCATCAATATCATTCAGTAAATCCTGTAGGGGGTAGATAAAAAACCGGTTTGAGCAGGGTGAATGCCTTCCTATAACTGCAGTGATTTCTACATGGGGAAAGGTGCTGAAATTGGAGATAGTTAGCTTTGTGTGGGGACTTCCCACTAGAGTGGGAGAGGGAATTTGTCCTGAATGAGACCCCTGTGGAGAAAGAAGGCAGTTTGAAGGTAGGTAAGGGTCTAATTTATTGACGTTTGAAATCCAGCTTGTGTGTGGAATTGAGTTTGGGGGAAACCTGAATAGAGCTCACTCCCACTGCTGTTCCTTTACTGTAAAAATCCACGGGATGTGCAATGCCACGGTAAATTAAAGGCCAAATATGGGGATGCAAGTAGAATATAATATCTTTCTTTGTTTGTTTGATTTTTGCAGATGGCTTTTCTGCTTTTGCTTTGTAAAATGATGAATTCTAAATGGAACAGCTGTCTGTACAGGATGGTTTATTTGTTTCCCTTTTTTCTTTTTCAAATTTATTTATATAAAATCCTTTCTGCTGATGCTAAGCCAAACTGTCAGCACATTTACCTATATTAAAAATGTAGGTGTTCTAACAACAAAGCAATCAAACCTTAAAAAAAGTCTTTCATCTAAGGCAGGCCTCTCCTTCACTAGTGCCAGTCCCAGCACAACCTCCTCCACAGTTCTGTCCTACTCACATGCCTGAGGGCTGTTGGCATCAGCCAGCGTTCAGATCTTTTAAATGTTGGTCTCACAGTGATATGCCATTGCAGGGTCTGAGAACTAAGGTGACCAACAGTGGAAATATAGTATATTTTTAAAGCTTTTTCATCAAGTTTTACAAATCTCACAAAGAAGAAAAACCTACCTTTGTGATAAATTATTAGGATGAGAGAAATACTTTTTTCTTTGTTTTTTTTAACATATCAATTCAGTAGGAAAGACTAGATGATTTCCATAGTGGGAAAAAAGAATTGTCTGTTCACATTATTGTTCTGTTTATAGAACTCCATGAGTTCTCATAACATAATAAATTTAGGTAAGGAAATGTAGATGACTTAAAAAATAAAAAACACCACAAGACTTTTTACTAAGTTGTTTGTTAGTTTTCTGAAGTTGCAAGAGGAGAGAGAATTTGGAAGGTGTGGTGATGAGGAAAACGAGGTCTGAACAGTGTAAATTCTTTTGCAGCCCGTCATAATACTGCTTTTACACACTTTCTCTCTCTTCCTCTGGTTCTAGTAGCTCTTTTTTCTTCCTTTATTTAAGGCCACCTAGCCCACTATTTTACCACAAAAGGACATCCAGGGGAAAATAAGAGTGGGATGTGCCTTTGCAATATTTTTTCTGGTGCCCTCAGATCTTCATTAGTTTTCCCCTTGGTAAACCTCTGAAGTTGTTATACACTGTCTGTCTGGTAACATTGCTAAATTTCTCTTCGAAATGACTGTCTGGTCTCCCCTTGAAGCCATTCCTTGTATCAAAAATAACCTTTGGCAAGGAATTTCCCAGATTTACGGCTCAGCACAGCAGGGCTGAAATCCATGCTGTTGCAATTGGCCTCAATCTATTGAGTTTAGTGAAAAGACACCATTTTACTAAAAAAAATAGTCTGTTACAGCAACACCATGAGTTTCATGAGATGTGCATGCCCACTATATAAAGTCATCTCTTTTAATGTTATATATTGTTAATTATAAATGAAATACCTGCTGGCTGTAAATAGGAAAACATGCTGAAACAAAATGAATTTGATACAATATTTAGGAAAATGCTTTATTGATAGAAAATCTTCCAAAATTTCAAGTATTTTTTTGTTACAGCGTTACTGAATTTTAAGGACTTACTGCTTGTCTAATAATTATGTATATTTACAGTCTTGATATTGAGGGGGTATGCTCCTTTTTTCTTTCTCTCTGTAATGGTTCCTTTTCTTTTCTCTTTACTTAGGAAGAGTAGAGGGTAGTGCTGGATGTATTGTGCTGACTATAACAAAATCTCAGAGGTGCTTATTGAAAGTATACTGGGTTTATTTCCAGCCAAGTGTAACATCAAATGTGTAGAACTCCTTCAGCCTTCCCACTCAAGTAATTTTGCCATTGTTATTTCTTCATCATTCCCATCAAAGGGCCAAATTTCCCCCCTAATGTCTGTGCAGTTTGTCCTTTGATTTCAGAGGAAGCACACATACGGTTTTGGAGGTGAATGTTTCATCCAAGGACAGTGAAGGTTTTTGTGCAGGCTCTGCATATTGCTCACTTAGATGGCTAAGGTGTGCATTTTCCAGCTTGGGTAAATGAGGGAAAAATTATTTGCTTCACTCTTTTTTATTTTTTTTAATAATAATTTTTCACCGTGATACGTATTATCTGAATAAATGGGGAAGATCAGAGTCCCTGGTCTGTCACAAACTTTTGTAGAGAAATCCATAAATTTTCAAGTGTCTCATTTATGTTACTTGCAAAAATTGAGTTGAGCTGTTTGTTCATTTCAATTGCAAATAGGTCAGGGGCTATGTGATGCAAATTTTTGTCTATGAAACTTTCTGTGATACCACTGCATTTTTTGCTGAAAGTGTTTGTTTCTATGGGAATGCAAATATTAATTTATATTTTAAATTGCATGCATTTAAATCCTTCAACATGAGGATCTAGGACAGTTCACAAATGGAACAATCTGTGACTTATCCATGCCTTGATTAATTTTAATCATAGCTATTTCTTAATTTTGAGTTCTCTCACAATTAGGATAAATTTTGTTTTTAATGAAGCCACAACTGCTCAGCTAGAATGGGATTATGGTAATTATTAGAGTTGCAAAGAAATTTGTTTCATAAGCTTTTAGAAGGGTTAGTTATCTGACCAAAAACAAGATCAATGCAGTTGGTGCTAATTAAAGCAAATAGACTAAGGAATAAAAAAGATTTAATTCTGAATTTATGAATATCATTAAAAGCTTACATGGCTAGTTTGACTTGCATTTTGTGCATTGTTGGGAGAAAAAAAAGTGTTTGCACTTCTAAGAAAAGTGGAAATGAGAAGTAACCTTCAAACTTTGTAAAGTCTTTAAGGGGAAACTGTTTTAAGGGAATAAATGTGGCTAAACCTCTAATACAGGCCTTTGGCAAACCACAAATGACTAGTAATTAGCTCTACTGCACTGGGTTAATTAATAAAACGTAGCTTAAAACAGTCAAAAAGCATATTTATCCATTACACTGATGATGTGAATTATGATAATAATACAGCACTATTCTTTTTTATCTCTCCAAAGAGCTCTATTAACATCATATGTTGCTTCTCACCAGCATCCCTGTGATGTGAATAGAGCTACTGCTGCACAGGTGACATAAAGGAATGTTTATCACTAAATAGCAGATGGAGTTAAAGGCAGTGTGCTGGGGGCAAGGGCAGGCACCACCAAAGTTCAAATATGAATAAATGTGCTCCCACAGGCAAAATTCACATGTATCACCACAGAGCTCTTGCACCCCAGTGCTTTGCTTCTGGGGTGAAGCTGCTGGGGAGCTGCTGGTTCAGAGTCCTGCAGGGCACAGCAGGGTGCAGGGCACACCACCCAGTCCTGTTTGCACCATCCCATAAGGCTGCTCGGGCTCTCTTCAGCATCGATCCAAAGCTTTAAATCTCACTTCAGTATCACCAGGAATAATGGCAGAGGGGCTGGCTGGGCTCTCTCTGCACCAGCAGGCTGTTGGACTGATAGATGGTGGCCCAGCATACCATTAACAACCAAAATCTCACCCTTCTCAGACTTCCTGCCTTGTAAGGATGGGGCAAACCCAGCGGTTTTGGCCTTCCCCTTTGTTTGTTTCTTGTTTTAGAAACAAGGTGTTCTCCCATAGCCCTGGAAATAGCACCCTGGCGAGCTAGAACCAGGAATGTAATTCTCATACTCTGTCCTCATTTTGCATTTGAGCTCAATCATTAATAAAAGCCATGACAATTATTTTTATAAGACCAATATATCTTATTGTTTTAAAAGATGTTACAAATAGTTATGAATAACTATGAATACTTTGTTCCTGAATTCCTTATTTCTCTAGTATTTGAATAATAAATAATTACTGCAGTAGTTGAGTAAGCATTAATAAAAATAATTAATCTTTTGTGTTAATATTATATATGATCTCTATAATTTTATATATAATGGTATAAATAGTGATCAAGTGAACCTGTGTTCTGGAATGAATCTTGGACTCACTGACAGAGATGAATAGATGTGAGTTTGTATGAATGAGCCTGGAGCATACTGAGGACAAGAGGTTGTTCTGATAGGCCACTGGGCACAAGCAGGTTTCTTTGGGTTGTCAAGGTTTGGCAGCTTTAAACAGCCTTGGACTCAAGTAAATTGGTGAAAACTTGTTTGATGAGGCTGGTGAAGATGACTGTTAGTGACAAACAGGTTTTCTGTTTGCCTGCATGAAATAGGTTTTAATTTTAAGTAATCTAGAAGAAACAGATTGAAAGCCACTGCTAAGGGCAAAATACATACTTAAATGCAAAAAAAATTCCCAAGGATGAGATTAACTGCAGTAAAACTGTGTCTTCAACTAGAAAAAATCAAGGTAGCATCAGTGATTTCACACAAACACCCTGGAAAGGTCTGGGCATCAAAGGAGTTTTGAAGCTCAAATTACAGCAAAGCAAATCCTAGTGGAATTCTGTAGTGTAAAGGATAAATTGATTGCTTGTTTCCTCTCCACCCACCCATCACAATTGAATCAGCGGTATAAACAAGTTACTTATTTTTCAAAACTCAGACATACTGTGTAAAAGAGATTAATACACAGTAAGAGGAGAAAAAAATAAAATGAAAAAAAGGCAAATAAGGGAACAATCTGTTTCCATTTAAGCTGGTGTAACTCCATTGCACCTGCCTGTGTTTCTACCAGGGGAGTTCAGATCAGCATTCACTTCTTGTCCTGGAGATTGAATTTATCTCCCACAGCTTTTATTTCTGTTCATTTCCTGAGCTGCATGCTGTTGTGCCTCTTTCTTCTTTTAATAATTTGTTTCACAATAATACTTCAGAGGCACACCAACTAAAAAGAGGAAGAGAGTATAGAACTCATAATTGAAGCATATTTTTCCTCTCACTTCAGAGATTTGCATGCTGTTAGTGTTACCACAAATGTAACTCAGCCTAATTTTGATAACAGTGGTGCCTGTTTAATCAGAGAACAGGGGATTCTCCTTTGAAACAAGATTTCAATTGCATTTACACCTGCTACTTTTCTTGCTCTGTGCTCAGAAAGTTCGTGACACTTTAATTGCTATCAAGTGGAATGTTTTTATTTAGAGTGATCTTTACCTCTCTTCTGGATAGCTTAAATGTTGTTTTCTTCAGTGCTTGAACTGCGAATCACAGAGGAAGAAATACTTATTTCATTACACAGTGATTCAGCCCTAGGAAACTCTTGCCTGAATGAGGAGTTGAGACAGTTGTATTTTGTTTTGGGTTTGTTTTTGTTTTTTTTCCAGCACATTATTTTTACAGAAATATGTATAATTAATTACATTTTTTAAAACTGTCTCAAATTAGATGTTTACCCAACTACTGTGAACATGGAGGAAAATGCTCCCAGTCCTGGACCACCTTTTACTGCGACTGTAACAATACAGGCTACATGGGAGCCACCTGCCACAACTGTAAGTAAACCCATGTACAGTTTTCTTTTGTGTTACGTCCACGTCATAGTCACAGTGGTCATTAGACACTTAGTAGAATTTAGGTGGGCTGAGCTGGCTAATTTTAATCTGTGTTTGGTGCTTTAAGTAAATTTTACCACCCTGAGCTTTGTTTTAAGAGCATATGAAAGGCCATGTTGCAAAAACCCAGTTTTCAACCTTTTATGATTTTGAAATTTTGCTGAACTGTTATTTGGGCTGCTGCTATACAGTATTTGAAACTGGCAGCACACAAAACATTCAGCTATTGAAATCCGCAGCAAAAGGAATACTAACATGTTTTAAAGGTTAAAAAAACCCCATCAAACATTAGAGGCACAAAATGCTGTGAATTCTGGTAAAAAATAGAGAAAGGAAAAGCCAAAATAAAGCCTCTTAATACAGCTGAGTAAGAAGGAAAATAGAAAATGGAGGTGAACTTCCAGTTTTAACACAGGAAATAAAGAGAAAAAAGCAGCGAGTAAGAATAACAATTCCAGGAATACAACTATAACCACTCTGGGTGCTTGATGAGCACTTGGACACTGCAGATAGGATGATATTGGTGAGATGGATTTCTTTTCCCTATTAAACTAAAAAGCAGAAGAGAAGAAAAGGTACTTAGTGGTTTGAAGCTGAGAATATTGGCATCCATACTGTCATTTTGGAGACTTTAATGGTTTGCTAGTTAACAGTGAAATCATTTGTGGGGTATGCAGCTGACAGGAGAGTCTATTGAGAGATCGGTTCATAGATTTGTCACCTGAACTCTACATTGTAAACACAAAGGAAGCCAAGGGTTTTGTGCTGAAATCATGCCAAGCCAGATGAAGGAAGGGAAGAAAAAGGCTGACTTTATAGTTTTAAAAGGAGGGCTTACTTTTTGTCCATTGCCTTTGTTGTTCCAAAAGGCATCATACCTCTTCAAAGCTGGTAAGGCCATAGCAGGGTATTTACACCAGCTGATGACTGGTGCAGAACTAGGTGGCCAAATCAGGTGGTGACAAGGAAGGGGCTCCTTGGGGAAGGAAGAGAACTGTCACTATTGACCATCAAAGGTGGTTAGGGACACTCAACTCTGGGCTACGTCTGTGCTGTCATTAGCTTGGGGCCTGAGGCTCACTATGTCTGTGCCAGCTCAGTGTGGCCTCTGTGCAAAGGAGACATCTCATTTCCACAGAGAACTGGTTCATGACTATTTTCCCCATAGACACTTCCATGGAGCTAGTGAAGCCTCCTGCTTCTGTCAGCTCATGTCTGCACTTCAAAGGCATGTACATAGCTGCAGTTATTTAAGGTTCACCAATGTGAAACTACTCTGAAAAGTTTCTCAAGAAGCTGTTGTGTTAAGCTGCCTGCTCAGCTTATTTACAACTGATTTATCAACAGCTAATTTGATTCCAGCTAGATTGTGGAGCCAGCTACCCTGTGAGCCAAGCAGAAGTGATAAACAGCAACTTTAGTCTGGAGAAGTGCATTCATCTGATTGAAATATGCAATGAAACCAATTCAAAGCTGGTGGGCAAATGCAGACTGTTGATAAGAAACTTGCAGAACAAGAGACGTTATCACTTTCAGCTGATTGTGGTTAAAGTGCAGGAGTACCTTTTAGCAGGTGAATGAAAGGCACAGATTTCATCACAGCATAGTTCCAGAATATCCTCAATGTATAGGAAACTCTCCAATCCTGTAATTCAGTGTAGTTCTATCAAAGTAAAACATCTAATTTCCTATGGTTTGAAACGTTATCTCAAGAGATTTTCATTTTTCTAGAACACTGATGCTGACAGCCCTGAAATTGAACTTATACCTTTGGAGAGGCTATTTCTTTTATTAAACTGCCCTTCAGACCCAAGTCCATGCAGCATTAAGAGAAAGATTTAGCTGGCAAGTGAAACAGTGTGAATTGTTTCAGTGTTGCCTGGATTACTTTTTTGTCTTAGTTACATCACCGTAGGTTTTGCCTCATTTTGGTGTTGTAAGAGGTGGACACGACTGGTTGAAAACCATAAAAAGACCCATTCTTTGTCATACTTTTAGGAAGAACTGCATGGCATGCACCTGCAAGCCAGATTTAATTGGTTTTGTGTTTTGCCACCCCAGAGTGGGAGATCTTAACCATTTTAAGAACTGAGATCAGAAGAGAAATTGCCCCTGACTTACTGTCATCATATGTGATGTGTTGAAATACAGTTTATGGTTGATACATAAGCAGTCTTATTTTTAGTTCCAAATATTCATGGACCACTCTGGATCCTGCTATGAGAAATAGCTAACAATACATACTATCTCTTCTCCAAAGAGTTTGCAGTTAAGTTTCTGAGGGTATAAAAACATGCTGGCACAGGTAATGGAATGCCAGAAAGGCTTCATCAGCATCACAGGTGGCAGCTTCAGTCTACCAGGTGCATAATTATTTCTAGGCTTTCTTATAGCAAAATAGTCATAAGGTAGAGATTAAAAGGAGGAAGAAATTGAGTGCTTGCAGACACGGAGTGACATGGAGCAAAGCAGTAATGTGCCTGTTTGAAAAATATAAGGCTATGGCCAGAGGAGCTTGACAGTTTTGACAAGGCAAATTTCAGAGTCATGACAGGTAAAGAGGTTGGAAATGTGCCATGAAAGGCAAAGATAAATAGTTTGCATTTGATGCAACATAGGGGAATTAGACAGTGTCAGAAAAGAAGAGTAAGTTGATGGAAGACACAGCTGGGACAATGTTTGCAAGACTGTGTCAGATATGTGGGACAAAATTGTGTCTGGCATGTCTGAAAATGGGTAGTTGAAATTCAAGATGTGTGGATGAAGCAAAAGCGTGCATCTGAAGATACATGGAAAGAACTGCCTGCTCTAGGCATGGCCTTGATATGGTCTTACTAGAGGCAGCTGCTTGCCTGCAAACTTCAGGTATACTCCTGTGTTGCCCTGGTTTCTTGTAAGCCTTCTGTTTTAACCTTGGAGTCAGATTCTTTTCACACAGTTTTATGTAAATAGTAGCTGATGTTTACTTAACGGTGTTTTCTGTTTGTCATTCCTTTTGTGATATAACAACTTTGATGAGCGCCTTTCTTCTCCAGTGAGATGGAGAAGGAAGTGACATGCTCTCCAATCCCTTGTGCAGTTGGGATGCGTATAAGAATAAGATAATGTCAATAAATCGATGTCATTTCCTCCTTTCTGCTGAACCTGGCAGATGTTAGAGCGTCTTTATTGTGTCTCCTCGGACACAAGTGGTGACCCGCGACTGTCGAACTCACACTCCTGTTCACTCCACATCCCTTCTGATCCTGAAAACTCCTAATCTCTCACAGGATGTTTGGCAATCTGCCTGGTCCAGATTAGGGTCCGCTACTGAAAGGGGTGTGGTCCTGTCCCATTAAAGAGCTATTTTGTGAGAGATAAGTTTCACATTGAAGTGTCATCTGGTCCTGCTTCCATTCTCCTCTTCTCTGAATTTAACTGTAGATGCAAGTAAATTACTGCTAAAACCTGTATGTGTTTTCTGAGTTACACTAACATATAAGAGTCTCAGTGTTTTCTAACAGGTAGTTTCTTTCTTGCAAAGCTTATTGCCTGATGCATAAGCACATTTTTTTGTTCAGTAACAGTTAAACCTCCTCTACTAGCTGCCACAGGGAATATTATTGATACCTTCCAAGTCTTTTGTTGTTGTTGTGGTTTGGTTTGGGTCTGGGTTTTTCTTTCCCCATTTTGGATTTACCTCTCATCATTACATCTTCCAGTGCAATTCACATCTTCTTCCTGGCTACTCACAGCACTGATGAGCACTTTTGTTTCCATCTCTGTACTCTCTGTAGCTATGAAACCCCAAAGCACGTGCTCTGCCCTGCTCTCACAAATGCATGTGTACATGCAGTTTGATGGTAAATATAGAACGAGTGCTGACTCAGAGATGCCCAGTTCACTGCCCACAGTTTGGGGAAACTGGGAGTCATGGAATAACCTTATAGGATATAAAACCATTTTTGGGTGATTTACATTTGATTGTGTAAGAGTTTTGTTGTGTCTTAGTTTCTCCACCTCTGTTGGAAATAAGATCCAATTTGCAGATACATTAAAAGGTGTGTGATCTATATCGTCTACTGAGATGGTTTGGGCTCTTTCTTTTAAAACTTGCTGCTACTTGAGCTTATCTGTAGCTGAGACAGTGCTCTGAGGATACAATCATACTTCAATCTCTAAAATGTGTGGCTTTGCTTTTTGCTCTATCTTTTAAATGTGCTTGGCATAGCTTGCATTTAGATAGGTTGGAAGATGAGCTCAGGTGAAGTGTTTTGGCGATACTTTCCCAGTTTCTCCAGTGTGGTGGGTAGCCTGCCGATCTGTCAGGTATTGGAGTAGTCTGATAAATTCCAGATAGGAGAGCATCCATTATGTAATCTCATGTGTGAACCATAGCAAAACAGATAACAATGTGAAGTTCATTTTCTGTTTTCCTCCTTTAGATACAGGCACTGACGTTAGCACACAGCTTGGGAGAAAGGCTTGGGTGGGACTCAACTAATCTGTCTTTTGCTATCTGGTACTGTGACATCCAAGCTAAGACAGTGGTCTGGTCCCTCTCTATATGTAAAAAGGAGAGTGAACTGCTTTCATAACTGAACTAATCTCATGGGGAAATAGAGTGTCCACAGCAAATTCATGGATGACCTCTGAAGTCTGTCAACTGCAGAGGGAGTCTGTCCTAGCTTAGACATTCCGTAGGCAACTGAAGGTAGGTCAAAATTATAGATGGGAAGAAAGATAGAGGGAAACTGAGACAGGTGAATTAAAGGTCTTAATTTTTAGATACACATATAGAAATTAATATGTGTATTAATGGAAAATGTGTAGTTTAAAAGCTGCATAGTCATCCCTGTGATACTATTAATTCTTGTAATTATCATGTGATAGTAAGAGCAGTAGACCAGTGTAAAATGGCCCTGAGATATAAAATGTGATAACTTTATTGCAAGATAATGATTAGTAATCTCCTCTTTCTGTGACTTATGCTAGTCCCTTAGAAAGCCTCATCTTGCCCTTCTGTACTTCTATTATTTTTATTTATGATAGTTTTTCAGGTGGTTTTTAGTCTTGTATGAATTTTTTAATTCCAAAGGGTGCTGAACATTGATATAAGAGATGTTGAGAAATATAAAATAATGATTTTATTCTTCATATTCTGGGGTTGTCAACATGTCCCCAAGCTTTGCAAGGTGATAATTAACAGAATGTAATTTAATTCTGGGTATTTGCTTTGGTATGTGATCTATCTCACACATACAGGCATATGTCTTATTGGCCTAGGTAATTGCTGGAGGAAAGAGTCATCCAATAATGGAAATGTCATATAGTCATTGATATGGCATAAACTTAACATAACTTCAGGCTTTGGAAATGTATTTTTTAATATTAATATGCTTACTGCACATATCAATTTTTATCTGAAAAGCTTAATATAGCTTCAGCCAGATTGTTAGCAGTACTGGAGCTGCATCTTAAAATGCCAGCTGTGGGTTTGGTAATTCTCCTGTGTTCCAAGATGGGGAGATGAGTACAGTTAGCGGGCTGGGCAAATGAAGTTTAGAGAGTTTCAGTCTGACAGATGCCTATCAGTGAATTTGGTAGTGTAATTTGCATGTCCTGAGTAGCCAATTTTCCTGTCTGAGGTTCTTGGAACAGGTTTTTTCCATGTGTGTTTAAACACATTGGTTTTCTTTCACTAAAGAAAACACATTTAATATTCATATCAAACCTTCAGTACTGTACTTGGTGTTCCTGCATATTTTTGTTCGCACCATGCTTTTGGAATATGAATTTTCATTGTTTATTTTGTGATAAGTTACTGTGTTATTAATGTTTTCTGTTCAGGGGTGTTCATTTAAAAAAAAAGACTTTTCCTTTGCCTGAGATTTCCTTTTAAATAACACATTGAATATTCCTCTTTGGGACTTTGCTGCAGAGCAGAGTGTGTGGGGGACTCAGTCTGTTTTGAAGCCAGCCAGGTGTGACAATCCTCTGAGGGACGCGTGGACTTTTCAGCAAGACAAAAATACTAAGCTTTGCACAGCATCCTTCACCTCTTTGATTACTCCTGTCCCTCCAACACCACTCTTAAAATGGTCTAGGTCTCCCTGGCTGCTTCCCTGCAGCAGCAGGGCTTGCAGGTGACCCTGCACCAGCACCAGGCTGGGGTCTGTGATTGTCACAGCCGCCTTCGAGCCACAGCAGGGAAGTGACAGGGGAGGATGGCTTGACACGACCTTTCCTACCTTGGCCAGGGGGAGCCTTAGCTTAGATGGTAGGAAATTGTCTAATAGCCAGGTGTAATGGGACTATCTCCCCTGAACATCCATTTACGTGACCCTGTGGTAAAAGGCGTTTAATCCTATGTATGGAAATAGCATATTATTTATCAGATGAGTAAGCATATATTTTAAAAAGGAAAAAAATAAGCTGTTTGTCATCCAGGCACGTCACAATAGAGACTGCATTAGTCTGTCAAGAGCAGCGCTGTCACAGTCCAGGTTTTGAGAGTACGGATTTCATTCTTCTGGCATTTAAAAAGACAATTGTATTTTAAGGGTAAGAATGATGATCATTCCCAGAGTTCATTATCTG
Organism: Platysteira castanea; assembly: GCA_013397175.1. Taxonomy (NCBI): domain Eukaryota; kingdom Metazoa; phylum Chordata; class Aves; order Passeriformes; genus Platysteira; species Platysteira castanea. Next base: position 438,349 of record VYXC01001380.1, read on the forward strand.
TACTAATTCCTCTGCTGTTAAAATAAGAAACCTCCCATTACATATTACTTTATTTGTTATTTAGAAAAATCTTTGGTTGAGTGCTCGTTACTCTGAGTCTGCAAGAGCAAATCTGTCAGGCCTGAGGTACACGAGCAGAGATTGAAATAGTCATCTGTGATCTGCCTCCAAGAGCTCTGAGCATTTTGTTCAGAATGCTTAATTTCGTCTGGTCAGCATTTGTGTATATCTGTTTTCCCAAGGTCAGTCTACGGCTGGTTGAAGATCCTGGCAGAATCCCCAGCTCATACTGGCTTTTCCAGTCTAACCAGTACATAAGTTCTCACTTCTGAATACAATAATAATTATCATTATAGGGGTTATTATTACTCTTTTTGTCTAAGGTGCACCGAATTACAAAATGATTAAATGAGTCCAAAATGATGTTGCAGCAAGTATTCTGTCTACATTTTTTCATGACTTTACAATTTTTAGAGACAATAAAAGCAACTCACTTCTGCCACATTTTAGCTGGGAAGTGGACAGTGTCGGCACCTCCTAATGAAATCAAGAATTAAAGTTCTTTAGGTCTCTTTAATGTATTTTATTTATTATATCACCATAAAATGTTCTCTCCCTTTGAGAAATTGAAAATTATCAGCTACTTTTATTAGATTATGAGAATCTAATCCTGAAGCAGCAATACTACAGGATTCATTTGGGTAATCATAACTAGTACAGCTCAAATTCTGAATCCCTAGCTCATGTTTCATACAATGAAATCAATTTCCAAAGTAGCTGGGAATACGGTCAGAACAAAATACTGGGAATTTTAAGGTTTACTTTTATTTTTTGAGCAATGTTATCTTGCTGTCCATTAAATTTGAGAAGGACAGAGTCCTCTGAGGAAAAATACAAATTGCTTTTCATTTGGAACTTAACATTCTTGGTGGTACAAATATAGATTTGTAATGTGCTGCTGGGTGCAGCAGAGAGAGGTTTACCTTGCCTGGTCTTCCCACCAGCAAAACTGAACTCTGGGTGTCCCTGTGACCTTTACAATGAGTCCAGCAGCAAGCAGGACCTTAAATGTGGGGTTAGAGGTGCATCTTACTGGGTGAATTGCAGGTTGATTCACCCACTGAAGAGAGGGGCTTTAAATATGTTCCTCCTTGAGGGTTATTTTCAGAAGTTCAAGTCTTTGTACAAAGAACTGTCTTTCCGTTTTTAGCGGAAGTAGAACTGGAGGGGAAAAACCAAAAAAGTAGCCTGAAAGAGAGGAGAGGTTTTGTAAGTTAGGAACATCAGGGCAAAGGAAACAGAGCTAAGGACTTAGGAACTGAGACCATCTAAAGGCTCATCTGCTGAGCAGCTCCACAGTGGAACAGGAAGCCTGTGCTTAGCGAAGGCTGCCGTGGAGACTGCAGGTGAACTGCATGGGGCAGAAGTAAGATCGGAAGCCAGATGCCAATATAGTAACGGGCACTCTGTGAAAAACTGGACAAAAAAGATCTGTTATTGGAAAAAATTGAAGTTTGACCTTGGAAATGTTCGTGCTTAGCCATGTACTGTTATAGATATCAGCTACAGCAGGGATAAAATCTCCTCTGGTTTAAGGACTGTAATTAAAACAGTTGGATTTACTGGTTCAAGATACTTCAGAGAACTCAACAGTGAGGCAATTGCTCACATTTAAAACCTTTCAGGCTTGTGAAGCATATTGAATAAAGGCTGAATTTTCAAATGCAGACCCAAACCAAGAGCGACCCCAGCCCTGTCAGACCTGACTGTGGAGTAACAGAGAGCTCCTGCATATGCTCTGGCTGACCAACCATAAGGGTCTTGATGCAGGAATTAGGAAATCAAATTCTGTAGGGTTTTTATACACAAAAGGTAAAAAAATTGTTTTATTATATTGATGTTAAAATCTGATAGTGCTTTCCTGACACTGAAGTCTGAACCATGGATCTATAGCTTGAACCTTGACCAATCGAAGTGAATATTTATAGCTTTGCTAGGCTATTTCTGTAAGGGGTGTAGTATATGCCTTGAAAAAAACATGGGATGTATATGTTTCACAGCCATAGTTTTGATTTTTGAGCTTATGAATGTTTATATCCCAGAAATGTAGAATTGGGTGATCTTGATCTGACTGGGGATAAGGTGTTCATTTTGTGAATGCTGATCAAAATTTGACAATTTCCTAAGCACCTGGGAAGATGAAAAGTGAGAACTAAAGGAAAAGATGAGCATTAAGATCAGTGAGTAAAGCAGTGCTATAAACGAATGTTCTGATGTGATGAACTGTCGATCTGAAAAGCTAGTTCAACTTGAGATACTTGAGACTGAAAGAAATACCTGATGGAGAAATTTGGTATATGTGTTTCACAGAAGATTATAAGGGGCTGGGAGCTAGATATCTTGAACTCTGTCAGTACAGTGCATGCCTGCACACCGTCAGCACAGCTCTCCTAGCAGGGAGGAAAGAGCACAGATAGCACTTACTTCGAGAAGCAGCTCTTGCTCTGAAGAATGGGGCGCTCAGGCTGCATCACTTTTAGCAGCCAGCTCTGGGAGGATTTTAAATTTCTTTGTGGAACACAGCAGTAGCCTTTAAAAAAAATTTCTTATAGAGCAAAAATGTCAGCATGGGGTCCATCCAATGTTGTAACTTCAAGTGATTCTGGAAAAGAAAAAAGGCAATAAAAGACACCCTTTCTGACCAAGTAAAACAGGTATTTCTGATGTAATTTCTCTTACTAAATCTGGGACCTTGGAGTCAAGCTGTTTCTTGCTTTGTCTTCGTGGCCTAGCCAGTTACCAGCAATAGCCCTGTGACACCTTGCACACTGGGTCTTTGCCTTGTGCTGCACTTCACCCTAATGCTTTTACCAGCCGTGCCTGCCTGTGAGGTCCAGGCCGAGCTTGCAGGGGGGGTGTGGGTTCCTGGGGTTGCTGTCGAGCACTATCCGAATGCAGCTCCGTGAATCAGCTCCACCCTGCTGCCTGTGGGAGCTGCAGTGCCACGGCTGCGTGCAGCACAGCTCACTCCCAGAAGGGCCCGAGGAAACACAGCAGGGGCTCAGAGTCATAAACTCTGATTTTCAGTGTTTCTGCCTCACTGAAACAAATATTGCTGGAAACCATCATTTTGTCTTCAGTGGCTGGTGTTAATCAAAATTAGCCAAAAAAAAAAAAAAAAGCTAGGGAGGGATGGAGAAGGAAAGCTGATCTTGCTTCTATGACACAAAAGACAAGTTAAGGATTTCATTTTTTAAATTATGTTTTAAAAAATGTATTTTAAATGAGAAAACAAGCTTTGCATGAACAGCCTATCAAGAATGTTACTTTTGTTGTTTTGGTCCCATTTGGGTGAACATTTTACAATAGGAAAACAAATTTGAAGGAATAAAAGTATAAACACTATTGAAATACTTCAGAGAAAGGAATAAAATCACTATTTTTGGGGTTTTTTTTACTTAAAAATTTTAAAAATTTATTAAAAATGTTTGGAACTTGGTGGTGCGTTCTACTCTGAATGAACTGATGAATACGTCTCCTTTATTTAAAAAGTGCAATTACTGCAAATGCTCTTTGCCATTAAAATGTCACCTGTCAACAGTTCCATCATTACCTTTGGTGCTTGCTTTTTGAAATTGGGGCCTTATTATATGCCTAAATGGTTGGTTACTTTATTGACAATTACAATAACGGTTTCTCTAGTGTTCCCAAAATGACCACAACTCCATCTACACCAGAGAAGCCTGACACAAAACAGAACATAAATATGAAGGCAGTTTTCAAAGTTGAGGTTGTGGGGTCTTAACAGTCACAGGTCTGTCTGTTTTTCACATTCATATGATATTTCTGATTGTGTTAAGAGAATAATGACTATGAAGAAATCTTGTTTTTCATGGACCCATAAAGACAGTTTCAAGTTGTTGTCACTGGCATAATAGGGCCTTTTTCAGCAAATGGAATTGCATAACTATATTCCAAAGCAAGTAATCATCTCAGGCCACAAAAGACTTGAGCAGAGCTTGGAATGGCTCAAAGGCAGTTTTGGTGCCCTCAAAATGCCTGTAGGGGCATCTACCAGTGACTGGAAAACAAACACAATTTTCTTCTTGATGCATCATATAGAAAAAAATAGCAAAAAAGAGAATTAAAATCAATGGCCCATCCGCTTCCAGTCTAGAAACACACGGTACTAAATGCTTAAGATACAGGCATGTGAAACTTTGTGTAGAGGTACAAAATAAACTGCCCACCAAAACCGCTTTTCTCTAATCATGATGGAATATGTTTTATGTGCTAGAGCTCAAGGTTTAGAGCCTTTTCCCATTTCTTCTGCTACTACCCAGTACGTAGTGCTGGATTCCTCATATAACTGAAAGGCAAACATACCAGGATGGATTTCCTTCTGGCGGACATAACTGTAGTTTCACAGCAGCTTGTGCATCCTTTCAGATTTATACCAGCTGAGCACCCTTAGCCTGATTTCTAGCTCTATGTAGCCTTTTTTCCCCTAAAGTTACAGTGACAAAGGGGCCATCTAAAGGTGAGTAGATCATCTCTGTTTGAATCTGCCCACATTATTAATAGCAGAATCTTCACATCCTTCCTTACTAATTTGAAAAAAGTAGATCTGGGCTCCAGCCAAAATGACAGTCAAGAAGAACACTTGGAAAGAACAAGTTGTGATGAAGAATGAGTTTTGCTGTGCCAGTTCACTGACAACATATTTGTTTTATGTCTGTGCCCCTCGCACCATCCTTTGTCTTCAAAAACACTCAGCAAACAATTCAGAGGAAGCAATTGGCATATTCCCTAATGAGACAAGATAAAGTGTCCTGTAATGATGATGACAGCAAATTCACTAAGTGAACTGCAGTTTAAGAACTTTGCAAATTGATCAAACCATGATTCCTTGGTTGCTTACTTAATTGCCTGTTACCATCTCTCTCCTGACCTCCATATGCCCACTGCTTTTGTCAGCACTTCTGCAACTCAGGGACTCTCTGTTAGCCCCTCAGGCTGTGAGCACTGGAAGAATAGGTTCTGGTTTGGGGATTTTATTTAACTTGCATTTAATATGTGCTCTTGGCCAGCTACCAGAGTGGGAATTTAGAGATATTCTGGCCTCCTACCATGGTTGGTACATCAGGCTGTGAGGAAAAAGCTTTCTTAATTCTATTTAGTATAGGAGAGATGCTGATTAAGGTGTTGTCTCATCAGGTCCTGAGTACCTTAAGCAGCTTCTTGACCCTGGGAAGGGTTTCTATGCTTGTTTAGCACTCAGTGATGTTCTGTCTGCTAAAGATGTCTGGTCAGGCAAGAGATGTGCAAGGGAAAAGCATATTTCAGTGAGCGTACAGATGATTGGCTGGTGAGACTCTTAACCCATAGCCAGTTTGGACCACAGCCCCTAGAACTGTGGTTCTATTTTGTTGGCAGAAGTGCAGAAATGTCCAAAATCTGAGTGATGAACTATCTTACAGCATTCTTCAAACAAGGATACTTCAAGGCTCACCATTTATGCCTTTCTCAAAGTTGTTTCATTAGAGAAATTTCTTTAAGTGAATGAGGAAGAAGGAGGGACGTGAGTCCATCTGTGCACAGAAGTGGGAGTAAGGAACTATTCCTGCTGCTGTGGAGCAATTGCTGTCTTCTGCAGGGACTGTGTTTCAGAAGTGGTGAGGAAGTGCTGGCCCTGCCCTCAGTATGCAAAGCTCCCTGAGTTCCTTTCAGATAAAAACCACTGACAACTTTGCAGTTGTATTTACAGCCTCAACACAGCAGTCATAAGCTGTTACGGAGAATAATTTTGTTAGTATAATCAGGTAGGTGTTAAGGCAGGTGGGGAGAAAAATCAACTCTCCTGAAATGAGATTTAAGGTTGTTGTTCAGGGTCCAGGATGAGACACGACTTTCTGATACCTCTGGACTGCCTCTCTGCGGGAGTTTTCTCTTTGCCCCATATGACGTGACAGTTGTATCTTTCCTGAAAATGTGCCTCAAATACAAAGATTGTCCTGACTTGTGGATTTTTCTTCCTTCTTTTCTTGCTCTTGGTGACCTGCTGTGCTTGTTTTATTAACCACTTGGATTTTCATGGGCACTGGTACTCCGGGAGAAGAATATTGATAAGCAGAGAGAAAGAGTTGGTTGTATAAAATTAGGTCTAGAGCACAAAAACGTCACCTAGGATGGAGACCATGTCTGAGCTTGAGCTTTTCTGCTGGGGGGCAGTGGATTTCATTTGAATAATGGACTGTGGTAGGGCTTTAATGCTTCCTGTTAACCTTATCCTGCAGGGAAGGTAAGGACTGACAAAAATACCTGTGTTGTCAAGGCTTAAGTGCATGCCTAGGTGGTAAATCATGTGTACCTGTGTGTATGGAGGTATGTTTCTGAAATACCATACATGGATGAATATGTACCACTCCATAACCAGATGTGTCACATCTGGAAGTTCATATCCCTTTATTTAAATATTCACATACTTTAATCCAAAATAAAGCAAGTACCTGTATCTTTAAAGCCAGCGTGTAGTAAGTTCAAGGAATTAGTTAAACAAATGGCTGATTTTGAGCATGGATTCAGGCCCGAATGCAGTAAGCTTTCACATGCTAATCAGCTGTGTACCAGCAGGGTATGTTCTGACAATAATTAACGCAGTACTCACACATAAAACGTGTCTATGTTCTGTCTGTCTGTGATGCTATGACTCTCTTTCTTTTAAAGCTGTCTATGAACAATCCTGCGAGGCTTACCGACACCAAGGGAAGACATCAGGTTTCTTCTACATCGATTCTGATGGAAGTGGACCACTTGGACCACTCCGTGTTTTTTGCAATATAACAGGTAACCTAACCTTGACTTTGCTGCTTGATGTTGGGTCTAATTTGATTAGAGGTGGTCTTAGTAGAATGATACACGTCACTAATACAGCTCAGTAGTGGGGAAGAAGCAGAGAACTTGTAGTAACTGAGGTTTGACTTTGAGATGTTTTCTTAAATAAGATCCATGTAAAAGTGATTTTTAAAATAAGTTTGAAGGACTCGCCTTGCTAAGTGATATATACAAGGTGTGCACCTTATAACTGGCATTTCATAATATCATAACTTCTGATGGTGTTTGTTTTCTTATTAAAGAGGTAGGAACTTAAAATCCAAACCATTCTTTTGTAATTGAATGGTTTCTCTGCTTTATTAGAATACTAGATCTGGGAATTATTATTAAACTCCTCTCACTGAGCTAGCTATAAACCCTTCAAGTCCGACTTAAGCTGCAATACCTCCCCTCGTACAAGTGTGCTGCTTTTGGCATTCCATAGAGTAGAAGCCTTGATTGTGCCTGGTATTTGTATGGAGGAGAGTGCATGTGCTCTTCATAGAAGAGACACCAAAGAGATGGGTAGCAGGGCAACACCCTGGTACGGTGACCTGTTGGTTGAGACTATTTAACCTTACAGTTCTGTAGGTTTAAAGTAAGAATTGTTTCGCATGAATATACTTGTCTGGCAAGTTCCTCCATTGAGTGGGTCCTATTTTGTATATAGGACTGTCTAGCCAAGAGTAGGAGAAAAGATTAAACAGCCCTTATTGTGGATGGGGGTAGATGGTAGGGCTCCCTTTCTGCTTTTTATATTTGAAATGGAGGTGAAATTTCCCACACCATCTCCTGTTTGGCATTTTTTGCTTCCTGTGGCCAGGTGCAGATGAAAGAATGTTTTATTACCCTTTCTAAATTGCTAATTCTGGCTGAACTGCTTTGCCACATATCACCTCCACACTCAGTGCTGAAAACTGAGGACTCAGGATATTCATATTTTATCCTTAATCTCCTTGTACTTAAAGTGTCTCAAATTAAATTTTCATTTTTATTTAATTGGGCAATCATTATGTTAATTAAATGCACAACAGTTAATTATTAAGTATGTTTTTTATTCAAGTGTAACAAATATTTAATAAGATGTGTCTCCTTCACTGTTAAATCTCCTAAGAATTGAAACAGAGTTTCACCCTTCTGTCTGAATATCCTTCCTTGATCTTCAATATGGGAAATGTGCTCATTTTTATTATTTATCATATAAATATGTGTGATCAAAACATTGTCAGTGCTTTTTATCTCTGCTGAAGAAGTGGGATTTTTGACAAACACCTTGCATTTGCTTTCCTCAAATAAACTTTATCTGGCAGAAATCCAGAAGGCATATACCTGATTTTCTCTCTATCTGTAATGAACTTGCTGACATTCTTGTTTTGGTTATGAGAAAAGTGAAGGTGGGGAAAACAGGCAGAACCTCCTAGCCTGGAAAACTTAGGCTTCTGTGTCAACTAAATATGGTGTGGGTGTCTTAATCACAAGAGCTTCTTTTCTCTCTGGGAACTTCCCCTATTTTTATTCTCATAAAAATTGTTTACAGTAATCGATTAAATGCAAAGCAGGAAAAAAAATTACTTTATGTACACAGGAATGGATTCTCAACTTGCACTCCTTTCAGGTGATGCTTCTGCTTAGTTTTCTGAAAGTACCCATATTCGGGGATGGGCAAAATATGAATTTCTGTGTTGTTATACTAGGCACATACAAGGAACAGAGAAAATATTATTGTTCAGTGACATAAATCTGTACAACACCTCCTGTGAATGGAAAAACGTGGATGGTCCTGAACGTGGATGGCTTCCATGTGTGCGGAGACTAAATAAATTAAAAAAGACGGTTGGAGGAAACTGTCACAGGAGAGCATGGAGATCATGTATGGCATGACCATGTGTGATCATGGAGATCATGTGTGGCAGAGAAAGCACATAGGAATTGATTCTTTTTCATCATATAGGAGCTAAGGGACACTTAAATGATTACATAGCAGGATTTGGGAGTTTTTTGTTTGCTTGCTTTTTCCTGATGCAATGAATTCAACTTGAAGCTACCACAGCAAGGACAGCAAGGAGGCTGGTATATCAACAGAGGGAGTAAAACCCACCTGGAAAAAGCCCCAGTCTTGTCTGATAGATTCAGAAGGTGCAGGTATACATGGAGGTTAGTTGTAGCTTCCCACTCAGGCAGCTGTGAGGGAAAGACCACTGGGAAATGGGAATGAGTTTCAGTAAAACCTTTTGGCTTCCCTGGGGGTTATCTCTTCACCCTCAAGGCAGAGGTGGGCTCCTGGGATAAATAAAGCTTTTATTTGACTCAGACTGGCAGTTCTTCTTTCTGTATACAGTTCAAGAAGCAGTAACCTCTTTATGCCCAAAACCTGTTCAAGCTGAAGAATTTAGAGGTGGAATGGAAAATTCAGGGCAATGACTCATTTAGTGTTTTTTAAAAGTAGAGGTGCAGAGAGCTAATGCCTTCTGGGAATTACAGTGCCTTTAATCTGTGAAGGATGAATTCAAGGAAGAAACCAGACCATCAGAAGCGAGCAGCATCATTGCATTTAAAGAAAAGTTTTTTTCTTAATATTCACTAACATTTTTTTTTTCAGTTCTTTCTAATTTTTACCTGTTTAATTGAAGGGATTCACATAGAGAACTTGTTTGTAGCCAGTTATTAACTGGGACAGATAAACACCAGATTTCTTGCATATTGGTGTCTGGTCATAGGTATCCAGTGTCTGATGTGGATATGGAAATATCAACATTACAAGTGAGTTTATTGTGTTTGTGTTTCCAGTGGTTTCTCTGCAGCCTGTCAACTTCAGCAGCCCACTGCTGAATAGAAATTCTGAAGAAAGCAGAAAATTGTGATTGTGTGTGTTGAGAGGGAATTGGACACTTATACAAACAGGGAGAGAGTGATAAGGGAAAGGAAATGTTACAGGGAGAAAAAAGAGGAAAAATGTATTAAAAAATATAAACTCAATTTTCAGGATGGCAAGAAATTTAACAGTAGCGTCACAGAATGTCTGCTGATACCAGAGTGGGTAAATGTACTTATCCATTGTCTGAAGAAGTGGCTGAAAAAGCAACATGACAAAAACTGTAGGTGACGTGCTCTTATTTAATAGAATGCATATTGGTCAAGAGGGGAGAAGAGCATATGAAGCACTTTAAGAGGATCTTATCTTGGGGGCTGTCTCTTTCAACTAAAAGTGAAATATGTTGTCATAATAGGAGCTCGTCAGGAACGCTATTGTGCCTAATTAAAGGCATGGAAAGATACCTATACAAAGAGAAGTTAAAAGTAAATAATCCAAGGCTATTTAGAATGGAAAGACTCAAAGTGAAAGGGCCTCACTGACAGAAGCAATGCTCATTTGCATTTTCTTACAACAGGAGAAGGGAGACAGTTCAATGACAGTGAAAGACAAAACCCTCAAAACTAGATCTAAAGGAAAAGACAGCACCTTATTAACATAATGTTTTCTTCACCTTATATACCCATTGTACACAGAGCAAAGTCACTTTCACAGGGAAATTCATCAGTTGTTAGAAATACTGAGAAATCCACACCAGATACCTGTCTGTGTGGGGGGAAGTGAACCAAATGTATGTGCCCAAGCCATGATTGGATGTAGCTGGATGCTGTGAGAGGCACCATGAGGATGTTAATTGGTCCGTGCAGGGATTATTAATGTGGGATAATTGAGCTGAGTGCCATGGGAATACATCTATCAACTTTCCAGGGCTATCCATGTGGGAATAAGCTAGTTCTGCTTGCTTTTCCTGGGTCTCCACTCATCCGTGGAGGTCTATGGCCACACTTTTTTGGCATTAAGTGCAGAAAGAATGTATTGTGTTGTACTTTGGGATAATGAACAGCCACTAGGTCTGGGAAAGAAATTTTGCTTGTAGGCTGATTGTTTGATAATTAGCCCACTTGAATCACTCTGAACTTAACTGAAGATTCATAACAGTGAATAGAAAAGATGACTAATAGACCCTCTGAACCTCGTGTCTGGCAGTCTTTCTATCATTGTGAGGCTTATTTTTTTCATGCTGCTTAGAAATCTATTGCTCTGTGTGGAGTATTACTTAAATGCTAAAAACCATATTCTCTGGGAAAAAGCTTATAGACTTGCAATCTACAGCCATGTGCTCATTTTGCTGTCCTGTTTGAAAAGTGTAATGACCTTTTCTCATCTCCTTCTGAGTAAATTTTACCCTTGAAATCTGAAAGATTTGCATACAGTATTGAGTCATCCTGTCACTGTACTTCTCTACTGGTGCTGTTTTACAGAATTCAGACCCTGGGCTATCAAATGTAATGCTTAGAAATTGCCATGAATAGATCAGTGGTTCAGTTTATCTTTGCCAGATATTTTTCCAGTCCTCAAATAGTTTACCTTTTCTTTCTTCCCTTTTTTTTCTTCCAGGGTTGCAGTTTGGGGAAAGATGAAACCTTTTTCCCCGGTCTTGCTGCTGGTCCCAGATCTATTTTTGAAAACTGCCTTAATGAAAAAAAAAATTAATTTAAAAATATATATCTCTTCCTGTTGTGGATAATTTCTGTTCTGCAGTCTCGTCTCAAAGAGCAAATATTGCTAATTTCTCTGATGCAGGAAGAAGAAAGTTTTATTTTCTCTGTCTCAAAAAACTGTGTAGAAACTGTGTTTAAATCTCAGAAAAAGTAAGGGATTCTAATAAGACGTGAAGTAGATTGTCAAAGTTATGCTTGCAATTTTTTTACAAATTGCATCCTTTTTTTTTTTCATTTAGCTAACAATGATTAAGATTTTTATTCTTTTATGGTACATATCCCCATTGATGTTCCTAAAACAATCATGGCATTAGTTGTATTATTGTCTATGGTATCCATCTTTCCCTTTGTTTCCACATGTGACTCTCAGTTCATCTGCTTATATAATTCCTTAATCTATTTTCCATAAGAAACCATCTCCTTTTACTTTGTATAGCAATTACATAGATGCAGGAGTCACCATGTGACTCAGCCCTTTTTGCATTTCTAGTGGACTTGGCAGACTCTCACATGAAAAGGAGGGCTGGCCCTGGGCAGGCTGAAGCAAGAACAGATAGGAGGAGGTCATGCCCTTAATTCTGCCTTTAATACCTGCGGCTACAGAATTTTGGGACAATTTGAATAGTCAGACTCCCTCTACCCTGCACTTAACTGTCTGTAGTTGTGATTGACTTTATCACAAGAGAAAACAACAAATGGAAATTCCTTAAGAATTATTTACTACTGTTTAGATTAAAGGCAGCCCTTAAAGATTTACAGTTTATCCACTCAAACACTACAGGTCTTTTGGCACACTGTAGTTTTGACAGTTGATATGTTTCTGTTTTGAATTTGCATTAAATATTCTTCCAGAACTTTACAAAATTTAAAAAAAAAGTTTAATGTGTATATTATGTCAAAGGCATTGTGCTGTTAACAGCTGCCATGCTGTTTTTAGTTAAATTGTGGTGTTTCGTATGAGCATCATGGCAGAAGTCCTGAAGGCTGCCTTCACTGTCACATTTGCAGGTGGCCCTCAAGGAAGTTCTAGTATTCAAAAATGTAACTAGATTTTTTCTTCTAGCCATTACCTTTCAACAAAAGGTTACTTCAGCTTAATCCCTCTGCTGCCACATTTGCAGTGCTCAGAAGTTAGAAGTAAGCTGTGGCTCTCTCAAAGCCGCTCCAGCTGTCCTGGTTGCAAGGGGTGGATCCATTTGCCCCAGACACGGGTGTCTCATGCCATGCTGGACACCTGCAGGTATCATGCCCACCCTGCTGGTATGGCAGCTGAAGAACAGCAGGTTTGATACGGGCTCTGCTTCTTGTCTGGCAGGCTCATGCAGGTGTCTGAGCCATTGCAAGACATGTGAAACAGCAGGAAGTGATTTGAGTCTCTCAGCACTCACCCTAGATGGAGGAGACTGAGGCAGAGAGGACTGCACAGTTGTCAGAAGTGCAGCGAGTGGAGAAGTGTCCACTTTGCACTAGGAGGTAGATCAGCAACTGCCTCTTCGGTTTTTGGAGAGGAATGTTTCTCACTGCACATTGTAAGATAGCCTGTGTTAGAGGAAATACTGAAATGGAGGATCATCAGGAAGTAGGCTGGCCTGACAATGGTTTGCCGTCTCTGGGCTTCAGCACAACATGAGGGAAGAGGGTGCAAGATGTCACAGAAGAGGGGTCTTGTTCTCATCCATCAGAGCCATTTGGCATGGTCATTCTGCTGAGAGTTGCCTTGAATGCGTGGCAGTGCTTCTGCACTGGAGGGACATGGCTGAATCAGAACTCGGGAGGAAGCTGATGAGCACAGAACAAGCTGCAGAAGCATGTCTTGCCGGGTCAGCCAGCAGAAAAAAAAAGAAGTAGATAAAAAAATAATAATGGGATACTTTCATAGAAGATTCAGAAAACACTTCTTTGGAGTCAGTGAATTAAAGCTGTGATAAGAAATGGGTCTTTTCGTATCTTTTGAGGGAAGTGTATATTAGAGCAGCTGGGTTAATCTGCCACTGCAGCTTAGAACAGTGTAGGGTTTAAGAAGGAAAGTCTTGTCTTTTTTGTTGTTATTCTTTTAGCTATAGGTACAGCGTTCAGGATAAAATTTGGCATTCATTGTGGAGCACCATGGAACAAATGCATCGTATGAGCTCTGAGAGCTATTTTTTTCTCTCTCATGTAGCATTTACCGTATGTTTGGCTTGTTGGCAATTTAATCAGCCTGAATAATCTTGTTTTGTGACAAACCTCCTAAATCACAAAGGAATGATGCAGCCTGTATGGATGGAATGTGCTCTACAGGGATATTTCAAGTTGAAGAATAAAAATGAGAATTAGGCAATACAGAATTCATTGAAAGCCAGTTTTCCAGATGCTCTAATTTCCCACAATTTAATTTGTGTGCCGTCAAAAGCAACTTGGAGGTTTCCAGCAAGATGATAGAACTATGGGCTAGGCTAAACAGAGAGTCTAAAATGTGCTTAATGCATTGCAGGCCCATGCTGTAAAAGCATCTCCTAGGGCCAAATGCAGACAGCATAATATCCTAGTGAATTGGACCATTAAATAAAACTGTGAAGTCATAAAGCTGTAGCATTACCCTGAAATTAAAGCATTGTCACCTTTGAATTATGGAAATAATTTAACAAGCATTTAGGAAATCTGCTTTTCAAGGCTGCATTAGACTATTCCACGTTATACAATAGAAGATGTGGCTGTAGTCTCCTACTTGGTTTTGAATGACTTCCAGCATGTGTATAGTTTGAAATTTTACCAAGCTGAGAAAGTACTAAAATAATAGAATGGAATAATAGAAGATAAAAATAAACAGTAACCTATGCCAGGACAACAGCTTTTTAATTCTCATTGCAGATTCACAAGTGCAATGAGAGCTCATTAAATTGAGTAAACAGGGAAAAAATGTGTAGTATGGACAGATGTAAAAATACAATCATAACTTCTTAGATGAAATACATGAGAAGAGAGCTTTATCTGTGTAGTTTAACAGTTTCCAGGCATGGAAATGACTAGAAGGAGGTCGTGGCACACAGCTTGGTTTGCATCTGTGATTACAATGTCATTTCCTGAAAACATAATGTAAACAAAACAGAGTGAAAATTAAATAAAAATCCTTGCATTATGAAACAGGAACAAGTATTTGAAGCCACATTTTCAAAAGCTGTGGGCATTATTGGTGTGGAGGTGTGCCTCTAAAGTCAAATGCCAAACATGGAGCTAAGGTGCAGACAGCTGTTGCACTGCTTGCTGGAGTGATCTGTGGGCACGTTCAGGTGGCAGCTACGTGTCTTACATGGGTCCTGAACCTGCCTGAAGTGCCAGATAACAGACAATTGTCAGGAGGCTTCAGAGGACCTGTCAGTCGAGCACTGAGGGTAGAATTCCTTGACCTCATTCTGAGGCAGGCAGTGATATTTTGGGAGCAGCCCTAGCTAAACTTGTGCAAGTAAATTTGAGAAAACAGAATGATCTTTTTCTAATCATTGCCAAGTTTGAGGTGGAGAAAATGGGGTTTGAATAAACCCCAAAGGCTGATCTGAAAGGTGATGGTCTTCAGAAGAAACACTAGGGTTGTTTTTGAGCAGTTTTCTGATCTATGGAAGCAGATGCAATGGTCTTGCTATTGTCTTGGAATGGTTCAAGGATTTACTGCCCTCAAGCTCTTGGTAACTTTGCCTTCAGCCACTGGAGGTGCAGGAGGGAGCAGTGTTGGCTCTTCTACTCTTTCCAAAGTAATCTAAAGTTTAAATAATTTTCAGTCTCATTTGCTGCATTTAAACAAAAGGGTGTCCATTTGAAAGAAGGAACTTCGTTTTTTGAGGTTTTTTTACTTTGATGTGAATGTAATCCTTTATTCTTCTAGAAGGCTGTGTTTGACTTTGTATGCATTACCTCGCCCATCTACACCTCACATGCTGCTTTCTGAAATGGAAGTATTCTTTCCCTAGAAGTGGGAAGAAGCGTGACTGAGATAGTAGAATAGATTTCTCTTCCTTTTCCTCCTCTCACCTTGTTGCCACCAGCTCTTTTGTCGTGTATCTGTGTTGTGTCGAGCTGCCCTTCTGATCCCAGGTTTGCTTGCCGGTGGCTGTGACTTTCCTGTCACTAGATCAGTGAGACAAACACGTATCTTTTTTAAGAAGATGAGCTGATGGTCACCTTTACTTCAAAGGTGAAGCACAGAGGGAGACTTTGAAGTGACCACTAAAGCACAGATCTGATCTGTGTCAGTATTAAAGCTAACAGACTAGGTATGTGTAGATTGGGAAATCTCTGAAATGTAGCTCAGAATTCTTCTCTTCTGCTATAACTTTTTAAACTCCTATTCTGATGTACTTGCTAAACCACAATTACTTTGAGCACAGAAAGAAACTTGATTTTTTTTTCCTTTCCCTTGGTAAACTAGAGAATGGAAAATAGATTAGCTTATTTCTAAATGATCCTGTGGAGAAAAGCAGGTCCAGAATGTTGAAGTTCAGATCTCAGAAGGACAGCTGTGTGCAGCTATAATGGTAACAAGACTGTTCAAAATTAATGAACAATTGTAGAGGAAAATAAGAGGAAGACCTGTCACACTACCTGTCCAACACTCTTGCTAATGAGTGCTGGCTGCTTACAGTATGTTTGCTGATACCTTGTCCAGCCTCATTTCAAACATGTCAATTAAGTTTCCAACACTTTTTGGGAAGACAGTTTTGTGCTCTGCTATTTTTAATAAGTTTTTCCCAGTAATCCTTCTTTGCCTCTAAATTACTAGCTCTTGATGCTTTTGACTTTCCAGATACCCACATGGCACCTTTCTTGATGCACAGCCTGGAAAGTACAGTAGTATTAATCACTGAAACTCGAGCGTTAGGCTGCTCTACTTCCTGAGCAGTACTGTAGCCACTATTGTGAGCATTGATTTTATTGCATTTTCTTAAAATTATGTTCAGAACTCTCAGTGGGGAAGTGCTTTTGACCTCCCACCTGGAATTTCAGCAACCAGTTTATTCCATCATCTCTTGGTTTTTAATCTCACTTACATTATCAGCAACTTTCTGTTTGTCTTTTTAGTAGATATTTCAGTTAAAGCAGAGGTTAAACTTCTACCAGTTTTGTGAGAGGAAAGTTAACTCACTCTCAACTGCTTCTGAAAAATCCACTCTGTTCTTCTCAATATTGCCTTGAGACAGCAAAAGAAAACAGAGGGACTGGCTGATAAGGATCACTGCTTTAAGATGTACAAGATGTCTGTCACAAAGTCATTGAAGTATATTGTGTTGGAAGCAATATATGTGCAGGACTGTGCAGGATGCTGTGCTACAGTGTTCGCTGTGATTACAGCCACTGGGACAAGTATTACAAGCAAGAAAATTGTAGGTTTTTTTATCATTTTAATCTGGCTTTTGTGTATCACACATTGCAGCAGTGTTTCTTTGAGCTCCAGCTCCAAGGGTCCACAAGCAGCTCCCTGAAGTCAGTAAGAACCACAGAACTGCAGACCTATGAGCAAACTTTCTGTCTATTGTCACAGAAATGATGAGAGGGTTGTGAGTGAATGTGTGGTTTGCTCTGTGTAAACTGTCCGTACAGTAAATGCAAGCTAATTTCCCAGTGATTTGCAGCCAGGTCGTGGAACAGACCTCTTTAAATAGTCTCCAGATGGTTATTTGTACTTGCCTGTCATTTGAATACCTCCATAATGACAATCCGTTAAATCATCTGAGTGTCTTTGCACAGATAGTCTATTTAGGATTTTTATACACCTATTAGCATTCTGTTGAAGTAATCTGGGGAATATTTGTTGCTCAACGAAAAATACTTTGACTGCAATGCATTGTAGTGTCCACAGAGCTACTGGGCTCATCATGCCAGTGTCTTGGGGAGTAACTGGAAAGCTCATGCTCTGCAGGAACTCAGGCCAGGTAATATGATAAAACCATCTGAATCCTTAAATGCACAGTTTTTAAGATCAGCTTAGAAAAGATATGATTCATTGTTATCTACGGTTTCCCTGATGAAGCATAAATAACAAGCCAGAAATCTTGAGCCTAGATCTTACTTCTTCCTCTGTATGTTTCTGCAAGTGAGATTGAAATCTCCTTCTCATCAAATGATTGAAAATTGCTGCCTTAAATTTTTGCCCTGTCAGTATCTTGTATCTTCCCTAGGCAAGCAGGGTCTTTGATAAAGAGGAAATTTGCTGGGTGTGACCCTTACTAATAGTGTTGGGCTGTGCAGGGCTCCTGTGAATCCTCATTGAAGAGTTTGTCTTTAACTCTGTGTCAGCTCAGCAAATTGGCCGTTCAGGTTGTCCTTGCTACCTTGCCCACTGCTATACCAGAACCAGCTGGGAAAAAGCCTCCCTGGAAGCTAACTGCTTCTAAATGTGATGTTCTCATTATGCCAACCCTGATTCTGGTCATGAGCTGGGTTGTAGGGTGCAGGTTGTGCTTAAGCCTTGTGCTTTCTATCACCTACACAATCCCTTGCTCTGCCAGTAAATGCAATGAAGGAAACGAGAATGGGCTCCCCAGCATGCAAAAGCATCAATATTTAGAGATAACTACAGATGCCAAGTCATATGGTGTTCTGTACCATCATCCAAGTAGGGCATCACTCAACTTATATGCAGAAAAATCTGAGAACTGAGTGAAATGAGTGATCTGACTTCCAGCTGGGTAGTAAGAACATACTCTCAGTTTAGCTTTCTGGCAAGACATGGTGCTTTCTGCTCGTGGTGAGTTTGTGCAAGCTCATCAGCCACAGTTCTCCGCTTCCAGTTGTTGTTACAACAGCATGGGCTGTGCTCTCAGGCAAAAGGTGAATGTTACCCCCATGAGCCACATAGCTATGTGTTTCCTCTCAGGGACAAAGCCAGCTGAAAGGTATCTAATTTTATTCAGGTATCTGGTAATAGAAGCCGAAGGTCTCCTGTGCTTCCTGGGAAGCAGCCTGTAGTTTCTCTCTTGCTCAGCAGGCAGTGTAGCATTTACTTGAGCTGGTTCAAGGAGAAAGATTTTTGTGGGCCACACGGACCTTTAATGAAGACAGACCAATTGGTCTTCATCACAGAGTGCCCATTTTGGAGCCCAGGGTTCTGCTGATGCTCTCTCCAATGCAGTAGAGCATTAGATTTCTATTGTTTTTTGTTCCCTGCTTGCTGGAAGTATTTTGCTATTAACTTCCCATTCAATCGTTTTTCATTTAACAGAAGATAAGATCTGGACTGCAGTGCAGCACAACAGCACAGGGCTGACCAGAGTGCAAGGAGCTGGTCCGGAGAAGCCCTACACCATGTCCTTCAACTACAACAGCAGTGCGGAGCAGCTGGAGGCCGTGATAAACAGTGCCGAGTACTGCGAGCAGGAGGCAGCCTACCACTGCAAAAAGTCACGGCTCCTCAACACCCCGAGTAAGTGCCAGCATCCCAAATCCTTCCTTCTTAACTCCTGTTGATTATACAGCAGGTACAGGCCACACTGCAAGTGAGGAGAAAAAAGACCTAAACCAATAGAAACCCCCAAATGAATAGTAGCAATACAGAATAGAGTGAAAAACCTTCTACGTTTTTGGATTCTACAGTGCAGTGCCTGTGCTCTGGTCAAGAGGGTCTGAGCTCTGCAGGAGAGTTTTCACTCTGTAAGTTCATGCATGCCTGGACTCTGAAAACTTCCACAATGGAAAGTGCTACCTAGAAACCACAAAAAGTGTATTTAGCTGATGGCAAATAGATGTGTTTATTCATTTACCATTTCTACTTGTATATTAAAGATAAAAAGCATCGAGATTGCTCCAGGCTCATAATGTTATGCAGGGGAGGGGTATAACCTCTTCTGAGTCTCACAGCCCTGAATATGTTTAGGGTTCCTGGTAGTACAGTTTCTGGGGCAAAAATAACTTTCACCTTGCAATAGAAGGAATACAATTTTTCCCTCGGCTGAATGTACCAGAAAAAAAGAAAGCAGAGGGTCTCATCAGTTTGTGTTTCTCTGCAGTACCAAATTTCCAGTGGCTACTCAGGATGTCTGGCTTCTGGTCAACTCTGTCTTGGTGTCAGGATTTTATGTCTGTTTATCTGGAGAGATGAATGACATTAAGGTCAGACTTCTGAATGTCTTCAAAGTCTCCTCTGTTACTTTTAATGTCTGTACGTTCCTGGTGATTATTTGATTATTAGCAACTCCTTAATTTGTTTGTAGTTCAGAAGAAATTACATGGAAAGCCTGAAGGGGAGCTTGCAGTGGGAGTTCCTGTTGTCTTAAAAACACATTGCCTAATGAGATGTAGCAAAACCCCTCCTGGTTCCAGCAAAGTTACTATAACACTGAATGTCTACGGATCCAGTAATCAGATGCCTTACAGTCAGTTTATTTTTAAAAGTTGTGAATGATGTCTTTTGTTATCATCAGATTTACCAGCCAAGAACTGCTTGTATTGATAATCATTTTTTAAAGAATGAAATGTTAATATCAGCATCCAGGATAGAGCACAAAGGGAAAAAAAATGCAGGCATAACTGCTCATAAAGAAGTGGAATTGATGTCTTACAAATACTTCCAGTGTTGCTGGTTTCTGTATCCTACACCACACTTGATATGGCATAAAGATAAAACCCCACAGGGATTATTTCCAAAATGTTGTTTTAGGGATGAATGGCAGAATATTAGAGCAGGTCTGCATATGTTTATTTCTGCACATTTCTGTGAGACACTTGGTCATGTGTATGCAGGAACGTACACTATGAATGGGATTTAAGATGCCTCTTGTATGTGGGACCTCTCTAAAGCTGGGGGCACTTCCTGAGAACTAAAACCTTTGGGAATTAAAAAAACTAAAGGTAACTTTGTGTAAATTAACAGTATGTAAACTGTGCATCTTCAGGGCTAAAGCTCTCAAACAACAGGCAGGCTGGCTAAGATGGCTCCTGACAGGCAGCTCGTCCTCCACTTGTCCAGGACCAAAGCTGTGGCTAATTCCTCAAGGGAAAGGACGTGGGGATGGTGTCCAGCAATATGGCTTGTGCTCTTGCAGCTGGTGTGTTGCCACTGTGGTCCTGACACCTGACCACACAAACATTGCATAACTCATTAGTCTTTACTGCAGCTCCAGCTGAGAAATTAAAAAAAAAAATCAAAAAATTGCAGTCTAGTGCTGTGCGTGTGGCAGACACCATCATTTTTTCCCTCTTTTTTTCTTCCTTTTGTATGTTTTTTAATTACACTTTTAAATTTTCCTTTTTTCATCCTAAGCTTTCTCAGTAGTCTAAGGCTTTAAATTTGGCAAGATGTGAAACATGCTCAAAAGTAAAACGTTCCAGTTCTTGAAATGACAAGATAAGGGTAATTTTTTTTCTTAACTACTAAGTATTTTTGTAGAAAATAATTATTTTCCCCAAGCTCTATTAATTGATTTTAATTTTGAGGTGAAATGCTGCTATATTACAGAGGAGCCTAGAGACCAAGTAGTGCTGAACACTATAGGTGTCTTGAAGAGTTCTAGGACTTAAGGAATTTCCACTCCAAAAACCTTGAAGCTGATCTACAGGTGTGAGTAACCTCAGGGTGCTTTGCTGGACTCACTGCAGAAGGTTCTCACCTGTGTTGTTTTTGTCAAGACTGGAGGGAGTTTGATTTGGGTACAGAGCAACAGAACAAAGATCAAAACTCTTGGGTTTTGTTTCTTGATTTGGCCTAGACTTGTGGATCCCTGAAGCACCGTGTTCTCTCTGTGTTGCCAGGGTATCTTAATGTGTAATTGCTGTTAATGAGCAACACTTCAGATCTGACTGTAGAATTCCATATGGAATGCCCATGTATTGATGACAGTACTGCATCCGTAGGCCAGCAGGAAATGTTACCTGACCTAATGCAGCTTGGTGAATGTCCCCACTCATTATTACCTCTGGACTGAGCCCAGTGGTGATTGCCTGATGGAAGGGCATCTCCCAGAGGTATATCTAATCTTGACAAAGTTATAAAAGTTCCTCTTCCTGCAAGAAATTCAATCCATTTCTGAGCTTACTCTCATTCTGGGCTTTGCTCTTTTTTTTTTTTCCCCCACAAGGAGATGAAACACATGATTAGGATATTACAGCTGGTAGCACCAACACATCAAATCCTTGTCTTCAGGATCTAAACACGATGATGTTTCACAGAGAAGTGATAAAAGCATTTCTCTTCCCTTTTGCATTCATAGTGTAAAGATGTATCTTTTTAATAGCAATTTTGGCTTTCAAAGTTTTGACATGTGGCAAAGGGACAAGCAAGGCATACTGGGCTGCCTCACAGAGAAGCCCAGGGAGGCTCCTGGCTTGCAAAAAATTGTTCCAGTTTATATCAAGGAATTTCTCTTTCATCTTTTGCTACTCCCTCCTGCCCTGAAGACACAGGCACATCCTCAGCGGGTGTGACTGAGTGCAGTATCCCCATTGAGTTTCTTGGATTTACATCTGCAATGTGTCAGACATGCAATCTGGCAGTTGGCAGAGGAGTTTACTCATCTCCACCTCCTGCTGTCTGGAACAGCCTTATTGGTTCTCCCTGTCGTGCGATGGCTTAGCTGAAAGCATGTCTTTGAAAGCAGAAATTAAATTGCCCTGAACTGTAGTTTTGTACATCTCTGCCATCAGACAGATTTTCAGGAGGTTTGTGAACACCTCAATCAATAGATGTCTGTTCATCAAGGCATAGCTGGCTTTCTCATGAAGCTGGCAAAGGAAAGTTGTATGACCAGAAATTGCAAGTCTCCATTGACTTTCCCAGGCTTGTTGGAGAGAGACTTACATAAATCTGACAGCTGGCATTAATTAGGAAAGTGATACACACTCTTAGGAAAGGATTGCAGACTTTACCACCATCTTATCCTTACAAGTAGAGGCCAAGTCAAGCTAGCAGGAGAGGAGCACGGTGGGCAGGAAGGTTGAGCTACCTTGAAATGGGCTCTCTGTATTCTGAGAACATGAAAAGAAATGTAGCCCCCCAGGGCTTTGATTTTCTTTCTTTATGGAGCATCTCAGGCAATATCTGAGGAAAGAGCAGCTACAAGGATAGGTGCATGTGTGTAGATGGGTGTTTTAATTAAACTGTTAACGTACAAGATGTTTGAAGGTATGAAAACACTCCATTGACTGAACAAACCCCCAGCTCTGACTGAATTTGCTCAGTTTTCTGGAAGCAGTGGGTGTACTCAAATGCTTATCACTTGGGAAGCTGCCTCACATCCACCTTATCAAGGACTTAGCACAGTGACGGCTGTATCAGTGGCAGCATAGCTTGCTTTACAATACTTGGCTGACAGTCTGTCAAGTTCATAGCACATTTGTGTAGGCAGGGACTGAGAAAAGATCAGTCTAAGAGCAAAATCAAAGAAATAGGAATGTCTGTAGGTGGTGGGTTTTTCCTGATTTCTTCTTTATTTTTCTCTTTCCAGTAGAATTCCTACACCATGTCACCTTAAGCTTTGATTTCAAACTTCGATCCTAAACTACATCCATCCTAAACTATACATGTCTTCCCTGAACTTATGATCTGTCAAGTCCCACTATTATATGACTCACACCCAGGTTTCCACTTCCTCCCTCCCCTTTGGCTCCCAGCTAGACCCCTATCTCAGTGCCAAGCTGCACCAGGTGCTGTCCCAAAGTCTGTGACCCCTTATGCCAGGCAGCCCTCACTTGTGAACCACTGCACTTGCATTTTGTAGCTCCTTATTGGAGGGAAAGATGGAGTGCTGCCTCACAGCAGGGAACGCATCCTAATTTCTTAGTTTAGATTTAATTCTCTTGCTGAGACAGGTTTTTTTATCTATGCCCTGTATGTTGCTAGAGCTTTGTCTGTGCAGGCTCCCTCCTTATCTCCAGATGAGGCCAGTGATGTGAGAGCATAAGGTGCTAGGAAATGTCCTTCAGGGCCCTGCCTTCAGTAGTGGCTGCTGGAGAGATGCAACTTAGGGTAAGTACACAAGTTGATGTCTTTAGCACATTCCTCAATATGTCCCCATCACCCATAGTTGCTCAAATAAGGGCATTAGGGTTTATGCTATTGCCAATCTCTTTTAGTATCCACTATGGATCTGTTGTTCATAAACTTCTCTGATCACTTTTTGAACTTTATTAGGCTGCCTGCCCTGTGGCCTCCTAGGAAAGCAAGTTCCAGGAGTTCCCCACTTGCTGTTTTACAGAACTACATTTTTTTAATGTGTTTTTAACTACTATTTTGCTCAGTGCACTGAGTTCTTGTATTACAGGATGCAGTGAAACAGTTTTGTGCTCATCCAGTGCTTTTCTAGTGTTTTTAGTTACTCATCTAGGATTTTCACTAACTCTAGTATTTTTTCACCTGAAGTGCCCACAGTTTTTTGAGCTGTGGTTTGCACCTAGGTTTCGCCACTTTAGTGAAAGTTTTATGAAGCAAGAAGTCTGAAGCCTGGGTTCTGATGTAGTATTTTAAATAGATGTATCAGGAGGTGATATAAAATAACCCATAACAAGCAGTTATTTACCAATGGGGTTTTGCTCGCTATTATTTTATGCCTTTTAAACATCATTTCCAGTTTATCATTCCAGTACTTGCAATTGTTAATGCACTACCAGGGGACTATTTGTTCTTGTACAAAATAACTTTAAATTGTTATTGCATTACCAGGAGACTATTTTTCATTGCACAAAATAACATAGAACAGGGCAGTCTGCCCTCAAAAAGTGGTTCGTGTTGAAGGAGTGGTGGATGGGTGGCAGGTGTGGATTGTGTGCTGTGATTATTCTTGGGTAATTAGGAGCTCTTTTTTGAGAATGATTGACTTGCCATCTGTGTTTCCATCACCATACCTCGTCTCTCCCCCCAAAGTGGCAGTGACAGCTTCTCACAAGTACAACTTTAGACAACTTGTGTTGTATTTGGAGACTTTGGAAGAGAGTTCACCACAGCAATGCAAGATGCCCCCTTTATTTGTAGGGAGAGATTTAGAGGCCATTTTTAAAGATGGTTGTTTTGTGTGCAGCTGATTAACATGCAGGTGGTCTAAGCAGAATGCAAAACCTGCAGCATGGCAGAGGTAACTTGGCATGGAGCCTGCATGCACCTGTGAGTACTGGAAATATCATTATCCCAGTTTCTGACCCTTTACTTCCCGTGCCCCATACTACCCTCTATGCCTAGCAGGGAGGTACTGTGTGCTAGAGCTACCAAGCAAGGAATGGCAGCTACTTGCTGCCATTACTTCTCATCCAGTCTTGTTGTGTTTCTCAGAGATCAAAATGCAGCCAAGAGGCTAAATGATGGGAAAAACATGGGAATAAATCCTTGTCCAGCCATACGTGGGATGGCTTCTAACCCAGTGGAAGGAAAGCATGTTCCCTCCTCGAAACCTGCTGCAGGAGAGGGCAGGCTTACAATGCTACCTGACATAATTCTGGAGTGACACCAGCAGGGCAGGAGTCTCCTGGGATGGCTCCAGTGAACATTGGAGCACCATTATCTGTGTTTGCTTTAGACACAATGTGTCAGGTGAATTTAAAAAAACACTTCTCAAAGTGAGGACTGATGGAGTAGTAAGGAGAGAGCTTGTATGGGTAACTCCTGTTTTCTTCTGTGGAATACATCCTTCATAGTTCCGCTGTCACTGCATATTTCTGTTGCTTTTTTGTTGAGTGTTTGGGGTTTCTTCCCCTTCCTTGAATGAATTTATTTTTGTAAGTCTAAGGAGCAATTTTAGAATTATACTTTTATTTTATTTTGCTAAATTTCATTTCATTTGAGACAGTTTTAGAGTTTACATAGAAAGCAAATTTATCACTCCAAACTAAATAGATCTGCTGTGTTTTATTGACATGGAAACTATCTTCTCCAGTATACAGGAAGCTTGACCAGGGATATTAATGAAGGCACATAGGACAGGTAAATGAAATGTAAGTCTAGACAACTGATTTTGAGCCTGGGTTCTGGAATTCATGGCATGCACTAATACTGGTGGTGCTATAAGGAAGTCAGTGCTGTGAACTGATGTTGCAAGATGTTTACTTGACCTCTACAATCTGTTGACTTGGGACTTCTGATCCCCAAGAACTTCTGGTTTGGAGTACAGTCCATGATATCTTTTTTTCAACCTGTGAAACCTATGAGATACTGTAAGTGCTCATAGTTCAGTAATGCCGAAATGTTGAGTTCAGGGAATTCTGCAGTCCAAATAAGAGTTTGGAAGTGGATAATTTTGAGACACATGTGTGCCAGAACCAAACACTTTTTAATGATACCTCTGGCTTGAGAGACCCAGTTCTATAAACTATTCATACACACAGTTTGATGAAGGGAAGAATGACAAAATTCTTTCAAGCTATTCCAGCCAATATTCCCTTAATCATGAGCAGTAGTAGTCTCTTTTTTCTTTTCTTTTTTTTTTTTTAATTTGCAGGGCTCAGCATATTGTTAACAATAAATAAATGATGGTGATTAGAAACAAACAGCTAATCCATGGTTTGTTACATTAGTAGGTCATTAGCTATGACAGCAACCTGTCCTCCATTCAAGGAAGAAAGCAGGACTGCTGCCTGAGCAGAAAAGTGTCTTCTCCCTCATTAGAGCCACAGCAGGGAGTGTGTTCTTATCACACTTCCATTTGTCTACTTCTTTTGGCTGTCCTACTTTGAGCATCTTGGGCTCCATTAGACTCGGATTGTCTTACTGACATTAAACTAATTTGTCTGTCAAATTTGGGCCACTGCAGAGAGTGTTGTTTTCTGATTTTGCAGAACAGAAGCTGTAAATCACATTGGTGGAAGAGTTCTCATCTGACCTCCTCTACCAAGATGCCACATGAGTGGCATTAATAAATAGCAGTATTAATTTTCATTGCTATTTACAGAATTTTTGAGGATAAAGAAGCATTTGGGGCTGTAATCTCTCAGGTTTTTGTGTGTTTTTGGTTCATTTGACCCCTGTTTTAGGGAAGAAAGTAGGTCTATAGCAAGGCACTTGCAGAAAATCAGATGGGGTGGAACCCCTACGCTTAGATTTTGTTTTGATTGGTTAGGAAGCTTAACACAAAATAATCAATGGCATAACAACCATATAAGTAATTAAGAGAAAAGAAAATGCAACTCTATGGTAAAAAAAGAAAGGTTTTTACTCTGAATAATTGGGTTAGTGCTCAGATTCATTGCTTGTACATCTGAAGTCCGGGAATTTTACCCACATTGCAGTTTGAAGATAGCCTGTGGAAAATTTATTTTCATGTTTGAAAGTGTGAAGACAGGGACAGGAGAAGAGAAACTTTGAGAATCAGCTGAAGGTGGCATTTTGACATTACTTGGTATTCAAACAACAAGGGAACAAAATCTTCCCTAAGCGAAAGATTAAACTAAATACTCTTACATGAGCTATCTGGTGTTAAGGGGGGCATAAAGGTAAGACACACTCTTCTAAATGTCTGTCGCTTTCTTTTGTAAAAAGAACACCCCGAAATATAGAGGATAAGCTAGCACACTGAGAAAATGTCTCCAGACACCAGGGAAAAAGGATTGTATATTTCTTCCACTCACAAGAAACATCTAAAAGCAATTTAAAATTGTTTACATTCCTCCAACCTGGACTGATCTGGAGAGGAGCAGATCTGACTGACACTTGACAAGTAGCTAGAAAGATGTGGTGACCTGAAAGAAAATCACCCTTTTAAAACATTCTTTAGAGAAGCTTTTTTGTTATCTGCTTGGCCCAAAAGATTGAGAACAAAAATGAAAAAGCTTTTGAGCCTGAATCTTTTCCAAGTCCTTCTGACAGGAAAAAGACTCAGACTGGTTTAGCCAAGGGGTGTATTCCCACTTGAGCTGTCCAGGACACAAAACAACAACAAGAGCCTTCTTCCTTTACTCTCAAGAGCAGAATTCAGAAGCTCCAGAAGAAAACCTTTTTCATTTCTTTTTTTTTTTTTTTTTTTAACATTAACATTTAGAAAGGTTAACCAGTTAATCTATGCAGTTCACCTCTAAAGGTAGCTTTCTTCTTTAGCAGAGAAGAAAATTGAGGCATCAGGCTGCAACTGACACCAATTTTTGCTGAAACTGGTATGGGCCTTTAGATTGATTTAAATGTACCCCTCTAAAACCAATGGCCAAGTTCTTGTAGCCACAAAAAAGCACCATAATAGTGTTTTCCTCTCAGCTGAACACCTCTGACATCTTGGACTCCAAGTGTGAGCTCTCTATAGGTACCTCTTGTGCCTTGCCCTTGTGCTACTAGTGGGAGAATAAACATGTCATCCCTTGGAGGTACATTTGTTTTTGTGTTACCACAGTAATGGTGATTTAGCAGGAAGATGTGATCCTGTGAATTTTTGTGGACCTACCAAACTGCAAGGAAGGTAATGGTATATTCAGGTGGGGTATAATGGGATTTTTGGTGTACTCAGCCAGATAACGGGAGAAAGCTGTGATTTTGCACTGTAACTGGTGGAGTAATGTTGCTATTGTGCCTTTGGTTGTGTGGTTTAGTGTTGAGCTTCTGCATGGACTTTTTAATATACACAGAGGATGAAAATGCATTGCAACTTTCTCTTAGGCTGCGTACCAGTAGGATCTCTTCTAGCAGTAGTGCCTGTTTTCTGCTTAGGTAGTACATGGAACCTGTAGGAACGTATTTCTCAGTCAAAAGTTCCTGAAACTGGCCAGTGGGTTCCTGAGTTACTCGAACAATAGACACAGGTGTGCACAAACATTCATGTAGCATGTTTCAATATGTCTCATTTCTGTAGAAAACCAGCTTGTGATTAATATCTAAAGCCTGCTAGAATCAATAGAGAGAGACCCACTCCATGTGTCCTAGTGTTAGAAGGAAATCTTAATTTAGGCTAAAATGAGATGCAGATGTGCATCTTTTCTTGCCATGCCAGATACAAAAATGTCTGTCTCCTTCCAAGATAGGAACAAAAACTTAAACCAAATGTACATCCTAAACTTGATTGAATTTCATCACTACCCACTAGTCTTTCATAGATCTTTGGACCATTGCTGTTGTGCTAGATTCAGTCTTCATGTGCTGGTTTTTTGTTTATCCAGGATGCTTAGTTCCATGTCCCCCTTTCCCTAAATCTTCCATTTCCTCAGAAAGTTTAAAGTGACATGTCTAATTTATAACATGTAGTGATTTCAGTATATTAACATTAATAGCACATGAAAAGTGCTCCCAGTAGTTTAGACTGCATTCTGTAGCCGTTTTTTTACTTCTTTTTGCTCAGGCTGTCTCATTCAATGTGGTCAAAATGTTCATAGTGACATTTGTTGGTAAGAAGGAAAAGATAATGATTCCTGGCTGTTCTTTTTCTCAGTTTTGTGTTACTGAACCTAGCGCAGGTCTGACAGGTTTGTTTTACTCATGAGTCCAAGCCTATGATGGACTGTTTTAAAAAATGACCAGAGATCTGAAAAGTGCATCTGAAAAAAGAGTAACATCAATTTCATGATATGTTTGTTTTAAATACTAACTTTTCCTTCAGCTGATGATTCAAATAGTCAGTAGAGTCCATAAAGTTATGTATTCATACAGATGGAGTTCTCTCTTTTTGCGAAAGTATGTGTTTGCATATTTATGCAGATATGTGTAAATATTCTTTCCTCCTTCTAGGAGGAAAAGAAGAGTGGAATTTGGCTGTAATTCACTTTTTGGGCTACATGGGTATTGTCAGGCCTGGTGCAAGACAAAGTAGTGTTGGTTACTCTTCTCCTTTGAGCTAAAGGCTTTCTGTACCATTAGCATTTGTTTGCCTCCCATTGTCACCGTGATATCAAAGACTCAGATTTTATCCACGTGAAACTACTTTGTGGCGTGGCAGAAGTTTAGGGGCTGTTTCTCAGAGAGAAATCTGTATGACTGAATGCTAAGGTAACAGCAGAGGGTGAGATTCTAGGACAAATTGTCTTCTAAAGTTGTCCTCTAGGCTCTGCTTCAGCTCCCTTTGGTTTTTTCTCTGAGTATGCAAAGTCAGTTTGATCCATTTATTTTGCCCCTCTAACATCTGCCATCAAACTGGGAAAGGTTCTCCTGCAATGAGCATTTTTTTAGGTCATGCTTTGGGGTCCTTTTTCCCAGACCCTCCACATTCAAAGCAGTGGCAGCTTTCTAGGTCGCTTCCCTCCCAGTGCAAGCTTATGTTCTGGATTCAGACAAAGAGATTGTGTTGCATTTTGTTTACTACCTCTGTGAGACTTTCTAGGGCCACTACTCAATCTGCAGAACATTAGAAGGACCTACTTAATAGAGGCAGAATTTTACTGAGTGAATAATTATGTCCTGTTAGTGCTGAAGTAATCACCTTAGATACAACCAATGCCTCTGGAGGGAGGTATGTTCTTTCCAAAATGCCACCCTGGACAGTTCATTTTACTTCTGTACAAAGCTCCAGAATCTGTCTGACCATATTGTACTACAGGTTGTCATGTTTTCAGAGGATGAAATTTATGTTCCATGAAATATGCCATTGCCAAAATTAATTGGTAAATGAACAAAGTGAAACAGACCATTAGAACAATTGTAATATCATAGTTGCTGGGTTGTGGCAGGAAAGCAGAAACTAATGGGTAAACATAACCATATTATAGCAACAGGAGCCATTAATGTGCAGTACACAACTGTGGTTACACAATGGAAGGCACTGGACCATTGTGAAATATGATGTAGCAGTCAGGCCAGTTACAGGTAATCTTGCTTGAAACAATACTTCCCTTGGCTAGTTTGTTTTAGCTGATGGAAAATTATAAATATCAGCTATTTCACTCCTGTTCTACTGGAATTTAATTTCAGTTTCACTTTGATAATTTTCATAATTCTTTTTTTTTTTTTTAAATATCATTCTGGACAATGATACTGAGATTTTGGTCTTTGCAGAAATTTTCCAAGGCATGACCAGATTGTTCCTGAATATTCATGCAAATAGGAATTCAGCCAATGACCTTCAGAGTAGATGTTCACTCTAACACCTTGAAGTCTTTGACACCCTTGCCTTTATTTCTGCTCTAAAGCAATGCTTCATAATTTTAAGTGAATACTCAAACAATATCTAATCAAGATAAACAATTCATAGACTGAACTGTGTTTATATAACATGATTAAAAAGCTTTGAATAGCTAACATAATCATAACATTCTATTAATGGACAGCTTGAGAGAAGCTACAGTAATGAATGATTCAACTAAAAAATTACAAAGCTCAAAGATATGCAGGATCAGATCCATTGGATTCAGTATATTTATACTGATTTAGGCAAGTAAGATGGTGGATTAACTCCTTAGTTATTACATCTTTCATTAAATTCCACTTTAGTATAAAACAAACTAAAAACCACAGAAACATTTTAAAAATTCAGGTATTTAGAGGCGCTAACAAGTTCATCCATAGCTTGTTAATGCAGTATTTGAAATCAGCATCTAAACACTTCAGCACTGATAGACTGAAAAAGCCAGCATTCTGTTTTTACAGAGGTGAACCCTGCAATACTGAAGTAGAGAGGGATGGAGAAGCATCTTTAAGCCTGGTTACTGGAGTGGTGCAGTATAAATTAGAATACCATCTCTGGCCATTTGCTGGAGCCAGGAGAGGGATTGGTGCAGGAGCTCCTCCAGATCGCTGTGCCACTCAAGGGTTTACTCATGCAGGAGGACTTTGTCAGTGACTGACTACAGTAGATTCGGAGCTGCTTTATTCTGCTAAAGTGGTTCAGAGTAGTTGGAGCACAGGAGAGAGCTGGGTGCTCATCTGTTTAGCTTTCGCAGAGATTTCACACCATGCATATGCAAAAAATAATCGGTTACTTTGGAAGACCAAGGCAAGGTCTTTCGATGGAATATGTAGCAGGGAATTGAGTCCTAATAATAGTCTGTTACAGGGAAGTCTGCAGTGGTTCAGAGCCAGCCTGAGCTACAGCCAGTGTTGCTAATTGCTCCCTCACATGGCAGACCAACCAGGGGTTTCTCTACACAGCAAAATAAAACTGTGGAGGTGTCATCTATGTGTCATACATGTGATTTAGCATATGTTTCATTGGCACTTAAATGTTTCCACTGAACAGTATGTGAATTTACATAACTTCTGCCTCCTGGTCCATTAGTTGTACTTCCGTTTTGACCTTACACTAGTTCCTACTGAATAGATATCCTCTGCTGCTTTCACCCATGGAAAACACAAAGCTAGCTGAGGTTTAAAATGCACAAGTAAATCTTGGAATTAGAGTCCTCAAAGTTCTGCTTCCATTTATCAAGAGAATGCTGTCTTACTGTTATATCATGCTACTTAAATGTAAGATATTGCTATGATGAGTGTAACCTATGACAAAAAAAGTGAAAGCTTGAATACGCTAAATGCAGAATTAGGTGACTAGTTGAGTGATAATATATTGCCTAACCTAATGAAAAGACATTACCTTTGAATAATGGACCACATCGTAGATTAAATTATCCCAAGGCAAGGTAGTAGGTGCTTCATGCAGACAAGGTCAATTACCTTATCCAGAAGAGCCTGTTTGAAGTGTATTATGAATAATTCACAGACATAGAAATTAGCTTTG
This sequence comes from Platysteira castanea, assembly GCA_013397175.1. Classification (NCBI taxonomy): domain Eukaryota; kingdom Metazoa; phylum Chordata; class Aves; order Passeriformes; genus Platysteira; species Platysteira castanea. The sequence continues at coordinate 470,280 of VYXC01001380.1, forward strand.
AAAAAGTGTCCCAGCTATAATGTGGTGAAAGCATTCAATTTCTTTTTTAATGTATTTAAGATAACACCCAAAGGACAATTATGGCTGCTTAACTGTAAGACTGCTTAAATGACAAGGAATGACAATTGTGTGGTCAAATTCACATTAATGCATTATGCAAAGGGAAGCATCTCCACCGTGCTGCATTCCTGTCAGGACACAAGTAACAGATTTCAAACCTCATATTGTATTTTTAAATGTTGAATGAAATTTGATCAAAGACTGATTAATTTATTAACTTTTCTCAATGGAGAAGACATGGTTGTTGCTTCACTAGCTTTGTTTACTCTTGTTGTTCAGGCCTGTTAGTTCTTTGACTTACTGAAAACGAAGGTTCAGAGTGGTTAAATCACTTCTATGATTTTGGAGAGTCTTACAAATACAAGGGCAGAACCAGAACATTTAATTTTCCATCTTTAATCAGAAGACCAGTCTTCCGCTATAGGCACTAAATTGCGCTGTTTCCAAGACAGTATTGTCCCAAACTAGAACTATTTAGCATTAGAGTTAAAATGATGGCAGTAGCCATGGTAGCAGAATGCATACTCACTTGACATATGGTGACCTTAGGTGTGAATTAGAAATGCAATAAACCTCTAAGTCTGGGGAATAACATGCACTCTCAGCATATTTTGATTCCACAGGCAAAACAATAACCTTAGCTTTCTCTCTTTGACTTTGCAATAAGTGGTAACAGCCAGGGGAAATCCCTCAGGGGCTGCAGTTTTCTAAGATGCCTGGCAAGAAGATGGCTAATTCATCAGGTACCTCGGCTTAAGTGTTGAAATGTAATAGTGACATTTCATGGCCTCTGAGTTTACCAGCTTTATTTGTTTGAAAGGCAGAGTTCAGCAGAATTTTAGAGGGTGCTGTGGAATTATGTATCTAATGAGGCGTACAGCCATCCCAGTCCTGTTTCCATTCACCTCAATGTCAAGAATCCCATTTAGTTCAGCAGGAGCAGGTCTGGGATCCTGGCACTTTCAAGGGATGGTTTGAATAAAGAGGGATAAAAATTTGACACAAAGTCCAATTATAAAACAAGCTCTAAAAATATGTGATGAAGTTGGAAACCACCACAAAGAGACAGGAATGAAAACTTCTATTAAAGCAAACACACTGAAAATTGTGGGGTTTTTGCATGTAGTTAAGCTTTTTTGTATTCTCCATCATCCATCTTTTCTCCAAGGATCAGTTCTCAAAAAAAAAAGCTCAAGAATATCCTTTCCTCCCACTTCACAGTCATTGGCCTCCACCCCCATGTTTTCTGGGAGGACTTGATAAAGACTAGTCTGAGTCTAAGAGACTTGCAAGCTGATGTTCTTATTTGCATGCAGGAATGTGAACAGATGTTTACATAGTAGTGTTAAGTAGGACAGCTGTTTGGGAGACATTTATGTATTCCATTTAAAATCAAAGCTTTATGGTTAAAACTTTTACTCACAATGTGGAAGAGAAAAGAAGCTTCAATTCAGACAAATGCATTTCTTTCTGTGCTAGAGGGTGGCTTCCTTTATACACATCAAATTTCTGTATCTCTGAATTTACAGCATCATACACATACCTCTTACCTGAATATCTGGGCAAATGCACCTTACCTTGGCCAGTTGCCTGTGGGTGGAAAAAAATACACAGCACAACATCAACATTGCTAAACGCTATTTGACTGAGGAAAGAAAAACAGCACTGAGTAAGGGGAGGGAAGTTGTCACTTTTCTTTGCAGGAGATTGCTTATTGCTGATTGTTTCTGCCGTCTGTTCTGTAATGAAGCATGCATCAGGGTAATATTTGCCTTTGCATTTGTTCTGCCCTTCAGACGGGAGAAAATCCTTAAAGCGTGTTACAGCCGTAAATGTGTAACTTGTATTTATTAATTTCTTAACATAAATCTGCATAGAAAAACTTCCATTTTTGGAGGTGTACATATGCATGCAGCATATGTGTAGAGAGATGAGGTTGGAGGAAGAGGGCTCTCATATATTTTTAAAAGAAGTTTGCCCCTCAGGGTTTCATATTTTTAATATGAGGCTTGGGTCTGATCTTGTCCATGACTTCATTTTCCCTGATGCCTGTGGCCCTGGGGCTCTATGTCCAGAAAAGAAAGCAGGCAAATGATGAAGGAAGTTAAATGGAAGCAATTGAGCCCTGTTACTTTTTGCATGAGTTTGGAGAACTCTGACATGTATTAATGTATACCTTGTCAAAATCCTACACCAGTGTGAGAGAAGAACTTACCTACCTCAGTTGTATTGTTTCCCCCCAAACACCACTACCTGATAGAGATGTCTGCATCTCTTCAAGCCAGTAGGTGAGAGGATTTGTAGTAAGTTATACTTGGCTAGAGGAAAGTACACTCAATTAAGGAGCCTTACTGCTGGAAGGAAGGGTGGTGATGGATGTGATGATCTTCCGGACTTTTGATTCATAGCCTTGCTGCAGCCCACAGAAGGGTTTGTCTCATCAGCTGTGATGAAAGGCCTGTGGTAGAGAGTTATTTTGTATGTAAAGATCTTGATTCTTACTTTGTGATGCTTGTAGATTGACAGAATGGCTCCAGTGCTGGTTTTTTCTCTCATCCTTAAATACAGAAGACACATAGGCCTGTTCAGCTTTGGAAAAGAGAGGAAGGACTAGGGTTTCTCATGGTTGCATGGTTGTCATTCTTCTGCAGCCTCTACCCATTCCAATATTCACTGCAGTGCTAAAGTACAGCTCAGTTCTTCCTTCAGCTCCAGGAGCAAAAAACTGTCTCCAGCTGCATAAAAATCTTTGTTAGTGACAGTAGAGCTACAGAGCAGAGCTGAGCAGTTCATATTCTATCCACTACAGTCTGTGCAGGAATGTAAATACACACCCATGTTTGTTATAGCCGTACAGAGAGATATACAGGAACCTGAGACCAATTAAACAGCAAAAAATAGAAGATCTATTTGAAAGATGGAAACCTGTTGCTAACAGGGTGAAGAAAAAAGGGCTGCAAATTGATTAAGCAATTCCACAGAGAAGACAGATTGTTGTCATCCTGACCTTTAAGGCTGGTCAGGATATATCAATAGAAGCATCTTCTGAGTACGGTGTTTTATGATTTTTTTTCATTTACATTCTCTTGTTTTTCTCTTTACATGCTGGCTTGGAGCCAGTTCATTTCATGGTCTTGCCTATACATATGTTCTGCTACAGCTGCATTTTTCCAAAGTGCCCAATTTCACAGCACTCCAGCCTTCCTTAGGATGACAAATGATGCCCCTGTTGCTCTGACCAACAGAACTGTAATCGCAGCCTGAGACAGGGACAGCTGAACTAATGCCATGCTGCAGTTTGGGTATTATCCTTAAGTTGAAATCAGACTGCGTGAGTTTATCGTAGCTGAGTTTCTGATTCCACCACTTAGGGCATTAACTGCTGACATTAATTGTAACACTGAGGAAAGCAGAATTGCTCTGCAGTTGAAAGCAGTGTCAAATCAGCAGTTATTTATTTACCATTGCTCTGTAATGTGTTGTAACACATCAGACTATAAAGAAGTTTAATGAGTTGCAGTAATGTCTCTCAGAGATACTGGAATGCAGTTTGACAAGTTATTGGGGGTTTTTTCTTCCTTTTTTTTTTTTTTTTTTTTTTTTTTTTTTTTTTTTTTTTTTGGTTGGTTGGTTTTTTGTTGGTGGTCTTTTTATAAAGCTTAAAACCAGACTTTTTGCACTGCTGTGCTGCACTTTATGATCACAGGAAGTGCAACTCAGTGTTGTCTTCTGCGAACTAAAACACTCAGTGTTGTCTTCAGCGAAGTACAACTCAGTGTTGTCTTCTGAGATCAAAAAAGAAACAATCCAGTTCAACTGGCCCTGTGAGATTTCAGTTCAGTAGGGATGTGTCAAAAGGGTAGGAGGAGAGGCTTAGAATGTGGTTTATACTCTGTCCAAGCTGCCTTGCTGGCTCATAATTGGTGTAAGGCTCAGAAATGTGCCTGTATTAGTCTCTAAATTCTCTTCTGGGTGTTGGTGTCATTTTGTGGTTGTTTACAACGCCTGTCTTGTAGAAGACAATGGATATATTGCATGCTCTTCCCAGGGATGTTACAGCTTTTTTTACCTTTAAAAAACAAACCAGCAAAAAGTCAGAAAAACAAAAAAACAAACAAACCACAACAAACTCCACACTAACAAAAATCCAACCAAACAAAAAACCCAAACCAAAGCCAAAGTAAAAGAAACAAAACCCCCAAACCTAGTGCTTTTTATCTACAACTGCATGGGGAGAGGCACTGGACTTCCCTCTAACCCAAGATGCTCATTTACCTAAGTAATATTATAGGAAAATTGAGATGAGGAACTTGAGATGTGATCTTATTTTCCAAAGTTGTCTTTCTAAAACAGAAACATCATCCCAATAATACCTGAGAGTGCTACTATCAGTTTTAAGAAAATCCTCTAATTTATTTAATTAGAGGTGCAGCTTCAAAGTGGTTAGCAGTATGTTATTATCTCTTCTAAATTATGTTCTATTAAGACTGTTTTTATATTTTTACTCCAGTTCAGATATTCAGCATGTTTACCAATAATATTTTCTGATTTCTTTAAGATCAATCCGAGCGATGAAATTCAGTAGTTATTATCAGCCACTTACAGGAGCCAGTCAGTGGTTGCACTCCAAAAAGGCACACTGTGGAAATGACATTGTCCTAATGACTTTCTGGTCAGATTCACCCCACGTAAATAGATGTTATTCTCTAACTGTCAGCTGTGCTGTATTAATCTGGGAGCTGAAGGACAAGGTGTGTTCTCATTGCTTCATGAATCAATAGTGCTAATAAAGATTCTCTATACCTGAATCTAGATTTTATTATTCCTAGATGCTGCCGTTGCAAGTGCAAAGGCAACAAAATTAATCTGTTTTTTGTGGAGGATTATCAAATCTGAAGACAGTCCATCTGAGCTACTAGTGACTATATTGGTGCAATGTGAGCAGGGGTAAAAAAACCTAATAATAAGGATCCTTTTCTCATTATTAATGCTGGTAGTTAAAACTGCATATACAGGAAACAGTTCTGTTGAGTAAGGTAATTCCATTTTTACTCAGACACTTTTCAAAATAAAGGAGAGGAGAAGAACTGTTATTAGTGTATGTAGTTTCTCCCAAAGGACCAAGCAAAGATTGCTTTCCACAGCATGTTTCTCTGTAACTCATCCAGTCTCCTATTAAATGTCCCAAATGTCCCCATTTTATCTGTTTTCTTTTTCTAGTTTATCAAGTTGCATTTCATTGTGGGCATAATCCAGCCAACTGTCCATGATTTCTAGCAAGAATTGGATTAATCCTTGTATTAATTCAACTCAGCTTTACTTCAGCTGGCTTGTGTTCATGAACGAGCAACCTGCTCTGAGTTATTACCTGACTTTCAGACCACCGTTGGATCAGGCTGTAGCCCTGAGGTTTTTTGGGCTTGCTTGGTGAAAGGCTGAGGCTGGTAGGCAGGTGAGAGCACCTGAGCCTGGGAGCTGTGCAGAGCTGGGGACTCCATCGTTTCCCCACATGGAGTGCCCGAGGTGCAAAGTGCTGCAGTTAAGGTCGTCCCTCTGTTACTCTTCATCCATGCCCTATCCCAAGGGTTAGAGCTGTCATGATGGATAATTCAAGAGTAAATGGATTGAATGTATAACTAATTTTTCTTTTTTACCCCCTTTAAAAATAGATCCTTCAGGCCTGTATATCACTTGCTGCGTATCTGCAGATGATGCTTTGCCTGACTCGGTAACAGCCACAGAATTTTTCTAAGGAATTCTTACATCCTGAATCTGTTTCAGAACAGTTAGAAGCAGGAGAATGGACTAAACTGTCTCCAGAGATCTTCTCCAGCCTCAACTGTTCTGTCTCCCTGTGAACAGCCTGATGCTCAGTGAGTGCAAATCAGCGCAGCTACCCTGATTTCACTGCAGCTTGATCCTTTTATGCCAGCTGGATCTGTCCTTTATTATTCCTGGAAAATAATAGTAAATGAATTAGCTACAAAGTGTTTTGTTCCTGGAAGTCTTTCCTGGGAGAGTTGCTTATAATGTAGTTCTACTGTTCTGTAGAAGTTTTCATCATTTCAACATTTCCATGAATAATAGTTGAATACTAAGTTTTCTTGTGGTAAAATGATTGGTCTATGGTTTGATGCACCATTCATAGTCATTGATGCTTCAACTATTCCCCTCTGTCCTCTGCAATCTTATTTCCAGTCTCTGAAAGTGCTTTCATCTATGAAAACTTAAATAGCATTTAAGAACAAAAACTGCTGTGATAAACTACTACTCTCACCTTGCAGTATTTTATAAGGTGCATTAGTTCAGTGCTCTCTCCTTTCCCTGTGGCCCTTTCCCATCCATTATAAAATGCTTTAAAAAGAAAACTCTGAAGACCATATGATGTGTCTAAACATATAAACTCATTCATCTCTTCCATGCTTTTCTCCATTCCATGTGGGCACCTCAACCAGTTAGCTCATAAGATAACATAGCCCACTCTCCCAGTAGGACACAGGGAGAGTGGGCTATGTCACTGTCTGACTACAGGGTGGCTGCAAATGTCACTCCTGTTGTCTGCCTCAGGCCCTAGAGAGCCACTGAGGAGTGTTGGTCTGCTGCAGGTGCAGAGAAACCCAAAATCACATATGATCATTCAGTGTCCCATAGCACTTTCACAAGAACTGGAATTATGTAATCTGGTTTATCTTCTCTTTATTAATCTAGTAATTCAGCACTCATTACTAATTATTCTCGCTAACCATTTTTATACTTCTGCAGAAGAACTGATTAAGAATGAAAAACCATTTCCTGGGCACTGTACTGAGCCACCTCACGAGGTGATGTTCCAGTGGAAATGGGCGAGAAGATACGGTAATGAGGATAAGAATGAACATGTAAGAGCTGGTTGAGCAGTGTGAGGGCAGGAAATGATGGGTTCATCTTTCTGCCATTATTCCTACTGGCATACCTATGACATAGGGAAAAAAGTCCAGACATCTGCAGAGCAGGAGCTGCTCCTCTGGCCCAGGCAGGGTTATGTTGGAGCCCACTGTGGCTTAACCATGGTCGTTATTCACTTGCAATTGAATCCAGGGCACTGATGGGTTTCTGGTCCCAGTACAGAGTAAGGATGTGGCAGGACATGCATCAATGTCGTAGGCTTATCTGTTAAGGCAGTGTCAGGCTTGTTTATCTGAATTTACCTGGAGGATTTAGGCTAAACAGAGAAAATGGGAAGAGAAAAGGGGAATGAGAAAGAGGACAAGGAATTGAAAGCAAGAGGGAGACCTTTGAAGTGAAGGTGAGCTGACATGAAGAAAATAAAGGAAATGAGATCATTTTTTGTTTCAGCAGGGTAGGATATCCAGTTCATCTTCAGCAAAACTGCTGAGGATTCAAAGCTGCCATTTCCTGTTTTGTCATTTGTCCCTAAAAGCTTTAATCTTTTTTCGGTTGGTTGTTGTTGCTTTTCCTTCCCAACCTGCATGCCTTCAGCTGTTCACATAGTTTCTGTTGTTGGCTGGAGTCCCACTTGCATCTTTCAGGAAACTTGTCACTTGGCCAGAAATTTATTGAGAAAACAACCCAACCTGGGCTGGCAGAGGAGAATGCAAGTACTCATAATATTTTCAGCCTTCTTAGGCCTTCAACAGGGGCATTCATGAGGCATAAAATTTTAGTTTGGATGTAGATTTAATGTTCCTAAGCATCTAAAAGTGTTTGAGTAGGAAATCCTTATACTCATCCTCAAACCTGTCTCTCAAGGGCTTGATGACAATTTTGCTTTTGCTGAGGCACTGTAAGTGTGCAACGGCATTAACTCTGTCATTGCAGCTCAGCAGTTTGGCTCATTAAGCTCCTGTTAAATGTAGAAGAAGCAAAGGTCCATGTTTATTTACCTTCTTTCTGCCCATTCTCATCTATGAGAATATCTTAACAACTCGAGAAGAACACGCTGTGATAACAGCTGCTCCAGGGGGAGAGCGGTTGCTCCGCTTAAGAGAAGCAGACAAATGCTACTACGTGGTTTTTTATCTTTTTTTTTTTTTAAAGCAATTACTTCAGCCTGGGACTCTATGAAAACAGTGCACCTTGGCAGCAAAGCTATACAACAGGAAACAAAATGTCAGCAAAGTACTGCCTTTTTTCCCCTTTTCCTGACCACACTTAACAAAGTAATTTTAAAATGAGGAGCAAACTTTGTGATCTTGCCTGTTGGTTAGTTCCACTCGCATTAGCAGGACTATTTCACTTTTGGATACCTGACTTGAGTAATGACAGAACCTGATGAGAAATTTTAATCAAATTCATTGAGATTCTTGGTGATTCTGGCTGGCACAGTTGGTACTCAATACAAAAAGTGACTGTCTTGCTGCAGTGTTTGACCACCTGTGATTTCCAACACAACCATGTTTTCTCACTTTGAAAATTAGGGCAGTGGTATGTGGGTTACAGTTTTAAGAAAGAAAAAGGACTATAAAACTGGTACAATTGCCATGGAGAAAGTTTTAGGTAAAGAAAGGAAGTATTATATAGTCATTATGTCTGTACTGAAAAAAAGTGAGACAGGCATAAAACAGGTCTGCGTCCACATGGAAGCGGAGCAGTGGGGTAAAAAACCAACTGGGTGACTTGGTGGATCATTGAGTAAATAACATTCAAAGGAACCATGTCATTGGGGATTCTTATTTTTTTCCTGGTCCATATTACATTATTTTTTTCCAAGGTAACACAATCTTGACTTAAAAGCAGGGTTGTTTGTGAGGTGCAGAGAGCCTGCTATCTCAGGGGGTGGGTATTGCTTCCACAGGGCAGGGGCAGAGCCATGAGATCCTCGCTGAGGGTTGTAAACCAAAGAGCACCATTTTCACTGTTAAATCCCAGCATCCACTTCAAAGAACAGGCAGCATGTCGTGGTTAATGCAGCACAGCCTGAGCTCACCCCACTTTGTGTTATCAGTTTATTTTCCCAGTGGTGGGAGTTGCTGTTTAAACCAATACACATTCTGAGTCATAAGTACTACAGACTTCTTCACTGAACAAACAGCCTCTAAGAAGCTATTAATGATGTGTTTTCAACTGAGTGTGGAATATTTCTCCAATTTGTCCTCTTCTTCTTTTTTTTTTTTTTTCCCGCAGAATTAATTTTTTAATATTTAAAAAAATAGTAAATAATAAATTAAAATAGTAAAAATTTTTTTTTGTTTTATTTATCAAAACTGGTGTTTTTTCCCTGTTGAAAGGCCAAATGGGAAGAATTTGGTTTTATGTCAATTTAATGTTAAAAATTCCAATATAAAAGGTTATATTAGTGTTATGATGGAAAAAAATCAAGCATAAGCAAACAAGATCTTGGTAAACCCTTGCAAAAAAAAATGAGTCAGTTTTCCCTTCTCACTCTCTTACTGCTTTCTCCATTTATTCAAGAGCCTTTTAAAAAATGATTATCTGAGATGATAATTTGTACTCTGGATTAGCCTCTGAATTTGGTTATTCAGGTTGAAATTGCCTCATAAGTGTATGTATATATATAGATATATGTATAAAAAAAATCTGCTAACTGCTTGTTTCACATATTGTTCAGTGTGTCATGTGAGCCATTTGCAGGATTTGATATTGTTGAGGTGGTTAGTGCAAACAGATATTTTATGGTTTTGAGTGAGGTTTCAAAGAATTGTCTTTGCTCTATGCAGTTCTACAATCAGTATTTTCCTAATTTTCACTACCTCTTGATATGTGAATCTTTCCTTTTAAGAGAAAAAAGCATAGATGTAAATTAATTTACATTTGCATTAGTAAAATTTATAGATGTGAGATTTTACGAATTCAGGTCTGCTTAACTTGGTTTGAATTTGGAGGAAAAAATGAACATGAAGGTTGCCAAGAGAATTTTGTTTGAATACAATATGCTTTCAGTGTTTCAACAGACAAATGCAAATAAATTGACCTGATGTGGTGGTGGAAAAGACCTTTAACTGATCTGTTTTGATAACTTGGGTACCCCAAAAACCTTGATTCTCTTAGGGGTATGTAAGTGCTGTGTCAGAATTTAGGTTTATACAGCACAAGAGTTTAACACAGGATCCAATTTATCTTGCTGTGTTTCCATAATTAGATTTTTGTTTGTTGCCATAGCAAGAACAAACTGACAAATCATGCAGACAAATCTTGGCAAATACTTTAAATATAATACTTTTAAAAATGCATGGCTTTGTTTTAACTCACACTGTATAAACGTAAAAGTCAGTACTAAGACTTTCTGCCTATATAAATGCAAACTGAGTCCACAGAAGTTGCTTGGAATTGATACACACAATGATATGTGTATAATGTGTATAAATGCTGTTGGAATATGCTGCTTCTGCCTCTCCTTCAGCTTCTGAGTGCCTATGCAAATAATTTTTGAAAAAATGCCATTTAAAATATGAGCAAGCCTAAACCTTTGAAAATAACTTGTATTGCTACAAATGTCAATGCCTCCTAATATGGAAAACAAGAGAACTGTCAGTGTGAGGAAGATATAAGAAGACAGCTGGTTTTTTGTAAGCTGGTAGAAGGACACCAAATACGTGTTATGCCATTCTTGACCCTAGAAGAGGCAGATACGCAGTGCAGGTGAATTTCACCTCAATCTGTGTCTCCCAGGGATCACAGAAAACCAGTTCCATATGTCTGTTTTGCTCTTCATAGTCCTCAGCCTCTGTGCTGGTGAAGTGTGCTGTCAGTGCCAGCCTTGCTGCTGCCGAGGCAGATTCCGTACAGGGAGATACCAGTGAACAGCTGAAATAAGCACAGTGGTGGAGCAGATATGGGAAATCAGCTGGAGAACTGACAGTGGAGAGGAGCCTGACCCTCCCTGCCTTGCTGGATGGACACGGACTGAGTTCTTGTCCATATATTGCAGTATTGAATGTGTCAGGATTTCCAGAGTTGGCTCTTTGGGTGGACACACCCAGCTGTTGAATAGGCCAACAGAGAATCCACAGAAGATAATATCCCGTATTCTTTCCTTTCAGAAGATCTGTGCCAGCCATACCTTCTACGTTCTGTGCCTGACAGCATAAAGGAGTACTTGGTTTGATACAAAATTTGGTCTGCCTGCTCAGTTCTTTTATATTATTTTATAATTCATTATAATTATAGTATTTTACTATTTTATAGTATTATATTATTCTTACATTATATTTATTATATTACTATATTAAATTATGGTGAAAAACAGTGGTGTAAATACCACAGCTGTTTGTAGAGGCTTCCAGACAGCAACATCACTGTCACCCTGTTCTCTGCAGGAAATACAGCCAAAAAATTGCCTTTTTTGAAGATTCTGTTATCAAAATTGAAACCTTCCAAAGGAAGCTTAAGCAGTGCAGAAGGAAATCACTGGAAGGAAAGTGGTCACTGTTCTATTATTGGTGAATTTATTCACTTGGGACTTGTTTGTTTTGCTTGGTTTGGGATATTTTTTCCCACATGTTCTCCTTCAAAACCATAGCACAGAGTTCAAAGACAACCTTAAAAAAAATTTCTTACAGGGGATTTTTTTTCCCATTATAAATGGAAAAAACTACATGGAAAAGAATACTTTTAATTGTGCAGCAGGCTTTTGACAACCTTTTTTACTAAATAATGCATTGCTAGGAACAGTTTAAGCACATAATGAAGAATTAGTAGTACTTCTTCTTAATGGACTTTTTAGCTTAGAAATATTAAAGTAGAACTCTACTGACTTATGTAACCATAAGGGGTCATTTTAAATACTTGCTTAATGTCATTGATTTGGTCTGTGGCTTCATCACAGAAGGGAAATTAATTCATTTTGAGGTGGTGGAGAATTGATAATGCTTTGAAAAAATTGTAATACCATGATTACAGAAGTGAAGATACTGCGACAAATCTACAGACTTAGAAGAAAGAATCTTAATCAACACAAGTTGGCCAAAGTCAATCTCAGTGCAAGATATCTTCCAGCTCTGCCAAGGTATAATAGTGTAAACTTTCTGTAAAGAACTCAGATTGATTAGCATTGTTTGTGAATTATTACTTTACTTCAACGGTACAGGTATATGACATACAATATAAGTTTCAGAATTCCTACACTCTGCAGGTGTTGATGAAATACTGTAGATTTGTAACAGCTTTGCTGAAAAGCTCTGATTTCTCATGTGTTAAAAACTAAGCATGTGGAAAAGAGTTTTGAAGAATCAGGGTATAATTTTCCCTAATACTACGATTGATTTCTAGACGACTAGTTAGTGAGAAAAATCAACCCATATTGAGTAAAGGGTAGCAGAACTCTGCCTAATAAATAGAATTTTGAAAAAGACACTGGTTTTTTATAGCCTGTTCCCTTGACAGTCTAAGATTGTTCCCTATAATGTTGAATGCTCTATTTTTTAGCACTGTATTTAATTTAGTTGTAAATGACTCAAACTGTGGTGCTTCTACCACTTCCCCAGTCTATACCATAAATCTGAATGTGCATGTGTTTACTTGGTATTGCTCAATAAAACAAATAACAACAGATCTGAAAAAGACATCAGAAAATTACTTAATATGTAATACATGTGAAGAATTGCTTATTTCACTGTTATGTTTAAGTATATAATGACTTCTGCCAAAGAAAACTGACACAGATTGTATTTGATTAATGAACACCATTATTTGTTGTTGGCCTGAAGAATTAATCTTTATCTAAATATTTTTTTCCAGAATGGGCACTTCTGAAATTAGATTAAGCACTTCTGTATAATATCTATTTCTACTCCTAGACAAATCACCCTTTTATTCAATTAACATTACTATTCCAAGCTTTACCGAGTAATTTCCCAATAACATAGAACTGTTTCACTGGCTGCAGCAATCAACTTCTGCAAGAAAATCAGCTGAATAGAAAAGAAAGAAAGTATAAATGTGATGACAATAATATGAGGCCTAAAATGAATGTGTACATTTTTGTGATATGAATTTGTAGATGTACTTGGATTGTGTTTTTCTAATGAGTACCTCTGGGTATTGGTCAAATTCGTCATGTCTTAATTGTTGGTATCATGAGAATGGAGTTGCTCTTCCTATTTTTATTTTCCTTTTTTCATGAATTTACAGTTCAGCAGTCTAAGCTTAGAAGAAAAATAAACATGAATTAATTTTGCCTAGTGATTCTAAAACTCATTTTAATTAGTCCCTCACACTCTACAGTTAACCTTGATTGCATTTCATAATTTAGATTTTCTTGCCTTGTATAATGAGAAATACTCCCTACTAATAATGTTAGTAAAGCAGAAGAATAAATTGATGCATCTTCCTACATTAGCCATGCAGTTTGTTTTTCCAAGCTCCTTTGATCAAAAAGTCTTGATATGTCAGTTTTGTTAAATTTTGCCATCTACCTGTATGTATAACTGATTACATTTCTTGATTTAAGGATTAAGGAGTCAATGAAAAAGTTATCTGAGCTGGAAGACAAAGTCAATCTTAGAAAATGTTAATCTGTGAATTTCGTTACATCAGATTCTGCTTACTCTATCTGACTGTTAATACTTAATGCTTGAAACATAATGGATTCTGAAATTTGAACAAAAAACTGTCTCGATTTATATAAATACATAGATCTTAAAGCTCCTGTAGATAGAAAATAGCTTTGCAGAGACAAATTGATTCCCAAGCAGGGAAATATTTTTCCCACTTATGCCCTACCTGTTTTAATATCTTATGGAGCATTTTCAAATTCTAGCCATGGAGAACACATTAAAATTCCTAGTCTTGCTCCCTGAGAAACAGATAGAAATTTTGGTCTTAGTTTTGAGAGGTACTGTGTTAAGTTCATAGTAATAGATCAGTTAGTGTGTTATTTCTGTAGATTTTTGTTCTTTATATCTGACTCTTAAGTAAGCAATCCTGATCAAGGGCTAGAGGCTCCTGCAAAACTAGTTGACACTAGAAGAGGTCCTTGTCCAATCCTGTGTGGTACAGTACAATCTGTGCAGTGTGAGTCATGGCAGGGAAATTGTTTTCAGTCTCCTTCAGTGATCAGATCTGCCCCGCAGTGTCACAGAAAACCCACTGAACACAGCTGGTGCAGACAGCGATGTTGGGTTTGCCATCCCAAAATCTTGCAGCTGAAAGGCGCCAAGGTTCTCGTGAGTAACTGGCACATGAGCCCTAAAGTGAAACAGCTGCTTCTCAAACCAAATGAGATTACAACAGAACTGTTGCTTTCTCAACAAGCATTCCATAAAATGGAACTTGGGGCAAAGTTTGTGGTTTGTTACTTTGCAGTTTGCATCTTTTCTTTCAGTATTGTCTAACGTGTCCACCTCCATTCTCTTTTTCATTCTCGGGAGAATCCAGTTTGCTTATCAAGTTCTCTTTCTCTCTCTTTTTCTCTTTCTCTTTTTCCCCTCCTCTTTTTCCCTCTCATCCAGATGGAATGCCATTTGCTTGGTGGGTTGGCCGTGCCAATGAAAAGCATCTTTACTGGGGAGGATCTCTTCCGGGCATTCAACAGTGTGCATGTGGATTGGAAGAAAGTTGTCTGGATATGAGATATTTTTGCAACTGTGACGCAGATAGAGAAGAATGGTAATAATTTTAACACGTGTATAGCAGTGTCTGTGTGAAGAGCTGGGGACAGGAAGTAGGGCAAGAAGGCTTGAATCTTTCCTGCTTCAAAGTTCAGGAAGCTTGAATGGCTTGAGTATAATCTGATAAGAATGAAAATGAAACTAGAATTTGGACTTCCAATTTCACCTTAAATTTCTTTCTTGAGCCGAAGACATCTGGTTGAAGGAGGTTGCTGGGATGGGTGGTCTCCAAAAAAGTCTTTCTTGTCGAATGCCAAATCCAGTAATTTTATTTGTTTAAAAGTTTTGATTGAGTCAACTGGAACATTGCATGAATAAAGGCTCTAGGAGCTTGCGTCATAGCTGTACATCAGAGCAGAAAATTGAGGCCTAGACAGCAAAATTCAGATACAGCTAAACAAGAAATATGTACTGCTAAAAAGTCTCATATTCTTCTTACGAAACAGTATAATGTGCCTAAACTTCCTTTTACGTTGGATCTCAAGCTTTTTAAGGTCAATGGGAAGAGTTGTTTGGCTTCTGTAGGTTTTGGTTCAGTCTCTATAGGAAGTTTTGGAGTCACTGCATGAATATTTAAAGCCTTCCTTGGGTTCTGACCTTTGTTGTGCTCTGATGCTGCATGAGTTTGGGAGGGCCACCTCACAATCTTCTGTCATTCTTTGCACTTTCAGAGACACTCCAGCCACCAAGAGCTAGTTGGTGAACTTTGCAATTGTGTTTGAGGGGACTGAAATGCCAGATGAGTGTTGTTGGAAGTACAGTTTGAAACACTGAATATTCATGTGAAAATTCTGCTCCCTCACTCTCCCTTCTAGACCACTCACTGATAGGATCTGCTACCCTTTATCTGAAAAAAAAAGTATTTTAACCTTGAGTAGTTCAGAAATTATGAATAATGGAAGTAGACAAGAAATGTCTTGCTGTCTTAAGCTGCTGTGTTTGAAACACTGTCTGAATTAGCCCTGTGAAACCTTCACTCAAAATGAGTAGAAAGGAATGGTAAGGGGTCTTAAAACATAAACAAAAAATAAAAATCAGAAATTTCTTGTCACTGTAAGTGTTGGGCTTTTTTTGGTTGCTTGATCTCTAGACAGTGTGATTATTTGCTTGGACCCTTTATATCCCTGGGGTCACTATTCACTTTCAAAAATTATAGCTGTAAGGGGATTTCTTCAGGAAGATGTTTATGTAAATATTGGCTTATGAATGTGATTTGTATTGAATAGCCTGGCTGTGCATGTTAATCTATCTTTTCTGTACTGTTTGGTTATCAGATGTGCTTTTGATGAGGTTTGCACATGAGCATCAGGAGCATCTGTTTTTACTGGTGCTTGGCTCTTTTCATAATCCACATTCCATTTTTCACTGCTCAAGCAGAGCAGGTTGTTATGCTGGCAGACATTGGGGTTGCAGTCTTAGACTGCAGGGCACTGCAGCACTAGGTCATACAAACCAAAGCAAGGTGAAAGCTAAATGCAGTTTTATAATATTTCAGTGGAGTCTCCTCAGGAAATGAGACTTAAACAAGTTATGCTGTGGGTGTTTATCTCCATTTCCCCCCACACACCCCCAATGATTTTGAACAAGCAGACGCATTTCAAACATCTTGGACAGAGAAGGAGAAGTCTCAAAAGTATTACAAATTACACATTCTATGAAAATTTATGCCAGGCTGGGGGGCGAAAAGCCAATTAAAGCCCACAAGAAGGAAGTTAAGGAAGCGTACACTTTTATTAGATTTTGGAAAACCCTCATGGGTGAAAGATGTTGGAAATCATGCATCATTAGCCTGGCAGCTCAGAGTGCTACTTGTTTCTCCTAATTTCATGGTAATAACAGAATATGCTTACAAGTTACCTCCACTAAACTGCCTACTGTTTGATGGTTTGGGGATTCTGTTGCTTAGGTTTTTAATCCATAAGAAATTTTTACTTTGGTACTATTCTAAACTGGAGGTTGCCTTTATAAAAGCTGAAAAAACCCTGACCTTTATGAAGAGTTTCTAAACATAAGAAATTTCATGCCTCTTGAAGATTGCTTTTGTGTTTCCCTGCTAGAACACTGACCCCCTGATATATAACGAGCATTCGAATCTGAAACCTGCTGAGATCTGAACTGTGACTTTAACCTGCTATACATTATAGTGGAAGGAGCAAGACGGCAGTAGATGCATTTATTTGCCTCAGCATGAAATAAAATGGGTGCTGCAGAGTGGAAAACCAGAAAATCATTTTTGCTCCTTTTAGATAAATCATGCTGCTCCAAGGTAGGAACTCTCCAGAACAGCTGAAGCATCATCCTAAAGAGGAGACAGTCCTAAGATTTTGCTTTGATTTGCTTTCCCTAGAATAAATCTTGGGTGCAGAAGAAAATACTAATTTCCCAGAGCAGCAAAAAAAATTATAAACAATGGAAAGCAGACCTGACAAAGTCCTGAGCCAGGTGTTTGGCAGCACACAATATGCACTTCTAGGCATGCTGACTTTTAAATGATATCTGAGCAGACACCTGAGCCAGCTGCTATTTCTGGGTTCTCACTTGACATCAAGTTAGTCCCTCTGGCCAGATGAACAGGAATGTATAATTAAGCATTCTAGATGGGGAACGCTTTGTATTTTTCACCTTTGTTTTTATTAAAGCGTTGTAGTGATAGGTATCTTTTTCCATATGGCTCCTCATCATGCTTCTGAACTCCGCAGTATGATGACAGCAAAATCTGTCACTTCAGAATAGTGGAGCCTCTTCATGGTCTTTTCTGGAGAACGGGAGATCTCTGATGAGGAAGCAGAGGCACCTGCTACTGCACCCTTTTTGTAGACCCAGGCAAGGGATCTGAAAAGGTGTAAGACGCGTCTTGGCTGCATGCTGGAAAAAAAAAAAAAAGAAAGATTTCTGACTGCTGACTTTCTAGTGGGTAGGAACATTCATAAAAATCCAGTGGCTTCAAGCTGAAGATAAACCTAGTTCAGAAAGTGCTTTATTTTTCTTTCTTTTCCTTCCCCCATGTTGATACCTGAGATGGCCACCTAAAAAACAGAGACTAGACAGGAATAAGGGAATAAAGGTAGGTATTTATTTGAAGGGCCTTCAAAGGTACACCCTGGGCAGGCCAAAGGCTATACTGAAGATGGACTCCAAGTCATGAGTTGGTTCATTTGACTTTGACTCCAAGTCAAAGTTTGGTTCATTTGCATATCAAAGTTAATTTTCCAATTAAAACGTCAGTTAATGATGTAATTTTCCCCAAGTTTACCCCTCCTTCTAAGATTTTGGTTTACACATTTTGGGCCAATGACAGTCTGGGTGTCCTTGGACAGCAAACTTACGGAGGCTTGTTATGTCTAACCAGCATGAGAGAACAGAAGTTAACAGGCTACAAGACACTTCAGAGTTACACACTAGGCAGTACAGGATTTGAAAAATATAAAAGTTAAAACCTAAGGCACCAACATGGACAATATTTAAGTGCTGGAACAAGTTATATATAAATGAGACATATTAGTGATTGTCTTTCAAAGTATATACTCTGTTTCAAACGAAGATGCACACTTGATTGGGGAAATGTGTTAAACTGACTTAAAGAATAAAGCATTACTGAAATACTGACAGGATGGTGTTACCATGAGATCTTTTGGATCTTCAAATACCTCTCCCAGACTGTCTTTCATCTCAACCCAAATTCTCTTGCCTTGGCAATTAAGGTCTTGCTGCTCATCAAAACTTGCATTTAAATGGAAGGAAACTCTTTCATGCTAAGGTGACACATTACTGTCCTGAAGTCCTTTTGCTACTTTGGTCTCTCTGTTTGGAATCCATTTTCCACTTCAAATGCAAACCCTTGACTGAAGCCAGTCATCAAACCAAACCATGCTGACTGTAATCACCTGGAAACCTTGTGAACTTGGAGAACTTTACAGCTTTTTATTTTGCACGGAAAGAGAGGCATCTTTGGAAATCATTTTGTACAAGAAGCTCAGGCATCTCAGCAAAGTGTGGTGGACAGTGTTCATTCCAAATATAAGCTGATTGGCCATCTTTTATTTCTATTCTACAGTCTTATTATTCAAACTGGAGGAGTATCCTCCTCTTTTGTCTTCCAGAACAGTCTTCTTCACTGGGGAACTAAACCTTTGAGTCTTGCCATTTCTAAAATTCACCTCTTTATTGTGGCTTTGGGGTGCTACAAGAATAAGGAATACCACTGAGCATGATAAGAAGGGGAACAAAATAGAAGGTGGATAGTCTTGTCAAACCCACTTTGTCTCCCAGAGGTATAATGAGTATATTGAGCCTAGTTTGAGGAGAAGCAAAGCCAAATGGAAGTGAATGAAGCCTTGCTTGGATGAGCTATATTTGTGCTGAGCTATGCCAGAGCCAGGATGCTAAAACTGGAAGGGTTGAGGAGAGCAGAGCAGAGAAGCCCTGATGAGCCCAGATTTGACAGGTTTTGTTTATTCAGCCACTATCCCACACTGAATCCATTCCCCGAGAAGCAATTTAGGCAACTCCAGAGAGCCTGCAAGCTCATAAATAACCCCTGCCAGAGGTGACCTGGCCTGTATAGAGTTGTCTTGGATATCTGCCATCATGACTGCATTTGTCAACAACCACGAAGAGCTGCCTGCAGAGAGATGACTGTAGCAGGCCCCTGAGGTGTCAAGAATCACTTCATTGCTCTAATTACCAAACTCTGTATCTCTAATTCAGGCAAATACAGGCACTGCATCTTGCCTTCAGCTGTTAGGTATGTCCCCTCATGCTGGTGTTTTTTACTTTATTGTGACTGTACATTATTTTACCCAGTAAAGCATTTTTGGATACGGCTCATGGGCGAGATAGCAATTAAAATGTATTCCTTTGGATTATTAATGATGTGTCCTGCACAGGCCTCAAAAGTTTTCCTGATGGAAGCCTGTGTCATGGGCCCATTCCTTATGTGCTTCCTTGCCATCTGCTGATGATAGTATTCTTTTCCCCAAATGTACAGTATTCCTGAAAATCTGTGCTGAATATCTGAGCTACTGAGGCTCAGATCCCGCCAGAGTTTCCAAAAATGTGCAAGAGAAAAACATACCAATAGGGAATCATATGAGATAAATTATATTTAATGGCACCACTGTTCTGCCATCTGTTACAAAAAATATGGAAATCGCTACCTAGAGATTAGCAATTTATGATGGCTCACACAGCTAGGACACCACAGAGCAAGGGTTTGTTGAGCATGCTTTTAGTAGTAGCCAGGAAGAAGAAAAATGGTTTCATAATGTTATAATCAAAATAGTTATTTTTAATTTACAGGTGAGTCTACCTTTACTACACCTTGAAGTATCCAGCTGCTGCACTACCACCTTTAGTAGCAAATTATTTTCATCTTCTTTAAATTGGTCCGTACATAGAGCGTTTGTTTGATGTGTGACTTGCCTCATAGCTTATTGAGGAAGTCCTTTGGGTAGATGTAGGCATTAATCTTCAGACATGGATAAACAAATGACATCCAAATATATTTAATACCCAAAACAAACAAAAAAAAAAATCAGTGGTTTAAGTTAAAGGGCATTATTAGATTTGTTTGGTTTGGGCTTTGCTTGTGGAAAAGACAAATTGACACTATCCTTTATGCAAAGAGCTCAGAGAAACATCTGTTTGTTGAGGGTTGTTTCCACCCTCAAAACATTCAGATTTTCATCTGATTTTGTGCCAAATTGAGTGCCAAGTCAGGTAAGCAGGAAGTCGACTTCCCAAGTTTATTAATTTATTCAAACCATTCTCTGTGAGCAGAGAACTCTTTTCAGGAAAGTGATAAAACCTGCCTTGATTTTTGTGAAATCAGGACTTAACTTACAAGGGGTGTGCTTGGTGGAAATAGCCGCGGAGTGCAATGAGAAACACACTGAGGAGAAATAAAGTAGTGGGTGTGGCTAACCTGAGAAGCAGCTGTGGAAAAGCAAATATAATCTGGTTTTAAGTGTATATGAACTGCTAAATTAAAATACATATAAGTAAAAAGGAACTCTGGGAACATAAACAAAAATAATTAACCTAACACGGTTTTGCTTTTGTTTAGAAGACAAAATCATGTATTTGCACATCAGAGTGCAGATGCTTTTTATCAGAAAATAGTAATTTTATTTGAAAAGTGTAGTACATGAAAAGTGATCCCCAAGCCCCCTTCAGGCAAAATTTCAAATGTTTTGTCCAAACCCTGGTATATTTGTATTTTGTAGTGCCACAGCAGTGCCTCCAGGAAGGTTTTGTACAGGTACATGAAGCTCTTTTGCTCCTTTCTCAGGAATAATACATGGTAGTTAAAAGGCTGCCATGGTGTACCACATAGAGAAGAGGAATTGTGGTGCTTTGTAAGAAATGGAGTCTGAAATAAGTTCAATTTAAGGAATACCCGGAATTTGAAACACTCACAATGTCTTCCACTCTCTTTTCTGCATTTCTTAGCTGAAATAGCTTAGGTGTTGCTCTTTCACCAAAAACTTGATTTAGTATTATGAAATAATAATAATTAACTGCAGCAATAGATATGTTTTTCCTCACATTGACACGTTCTCTGAAGGACAGAATGTTTTCTGATAGGCTTTATTTCAGTGTCTGCATGTATGAAAATACATATCATTATATGAGGGGTTTTTTTCCATGAGTGAGAGAATAAAATGCATAAAACATGCTATATGAGTTTGGAGAGAAGCTTGATTGAGTTTTCAAGGCATTAACAAAGAAGTGAAGGTTTTTATTAATTCTAGAATATATTTCTCTCTCACACTTGAGCTATGCTGCTAAAGTTTGCTGTGACAGTGGCATATAAGTAGTAAAAATTCAGTCATAAAATCTGATATAAAAGAGCTTCATGCAATACAGCAGAATATCTAATAAGCAATGCAGTTTTCAGAGATGTGAAATAGATATCTTTAAAATGTCACCATTTCATGGGTTTTTGTAGATATTTTGAATGCTAGTTGTAGAAAGATACTGATTTTTATTTTAATGCTGATCATAGCCAGTAAAAAGACTGCACTGTCTTTTAAATTTAAATAAATTTGCAGGAAACCTTCCTAAATATTTTGCAATTTTTGAAAAATTTTATTTTAAAAAAGAAAGCACCAGCTTAGTTACTGATATGTATATTGAATATTTTATGTTCCATTATTATGCATCTTTCTGCCTTTCTTCCATTCATTCTGCCTACTCTTCTTCCTCCCGGCCACTAAAATACCTTATTTAATTATCTTCCTAAGAAATACTCAAATAATTTAGCTTTTGTCACAGCAGTTTCACAATCTATTAAGAGCATTTATACTAACTTTCAAATATTGATACAATAAGCTATAGGAGTGTGATACTGAGAGTCAGCCCTGAGGAGATTTGGCGATCATGTACCTTTGATTCATACATGATAGTTTTCCTCCTGAGTCTGTACTGAAGGCCTTACACTGCCTCGTGCCTGGGAATTTCATCTTGCTGCACTTTGTCTGTAATTATTTGCATGTCAGACACCCACTGGAGCAAGAAGAAAATGTTAGCATCAGAGAGGGTATGTCTCCTTTTCCCC
The DNA here is from genome assembly GCA_013397175.1 of Platysteira castanea. Taxonomy (NCBI): domain Eukaryota; kingdom Metazoa; phylum Chordata; class Aves; order Passeriformes; genus Platysteira; species Platysteira castanea. The sequence goes on from VYXC01001380.1 coordinate 492,465, forward strand.
TTGGCATTATGAGACAATTAACTGTGCTGCATGGAATTAGAAGCAATGAAAAATAAATGCAATGTATGCAGCCTTTATAAAAAAAGATCAAAATACTCCTATTTTTGTCTAACATTAATTAGAGTAGAGCACTTAGCTGAACAAACATTTGAGGTGGTGTGTCAGAGCACAGCTGCAGTGTTTGTCCTGATTATTATTTCTTTGCTAGAAGTCTGTGTCCTTTCCCATATCTGGAACTACACTGAGAGATACATTTATGGAAGTTGGCATTGCAAGCAGGATATGGGCAGGTCTGGAATCCTGCCTGGAATGTCCAACTCCTTATCACTCAGATAATGATACCTGTTTCCTGAGGCATTTTTTCACACCTGCCTGGAAGAGCAGTGGGTACAAATTCGGGATTACTGGCATTTTGGATGTGTTGCCATCCCCATGTGCAGGATGTAGTCTTTCACCTGTAAGCAGACAGGTGAGTTGAGTCCAGACCCTGCACACAGCTTGCTGGGCCATGCAGAAGTAGAGATCCTCTCTCCAAAACTGCTGAGATTTGGTTCCATGAGGGATGCTCTGCCATGCGTTTGGGCCCAGATGTACAGCAAACCTTAACCTTGAGGAAAGGAGAAGGAAAAACATCACTGTGGAGATGAGATTCAGTAGCTCTCACCTCTCCATTATCAGCTGATAGAGAGAGACCTCAAAAGGGCAGTTCTGCTCTGGCAAGGTCAAGGTTGGTGCCTGAGGGACTCAGCTGGGTTCATGAAGTGCAGTGGGGTGAATGCACATCTGTGTACCCTGCCAGAGCCAAAGTCACTTGGTGGGCTTAAGGACCGGCCATGAAACATCACACTGCATTTTGAGGACAAATTTTTACACGGCTGACTCAAAATAAAAAGCTAAGAAATTATCCTTTAAAAGTCAGTCTTTCTTTTCTCTTCCTTTCTAGCAGCCATATGTAAGTTAATTGCAGCTGAAGAACAAGCCCAGCTAAACAAACACGAGAAGTGTGACAATGCCTTCAGTTATTTCCGAAGTAAATCCGCCTTCAGTTCGTCAGTTGCTTTCCCAAAATGCCCACTGGCGTGCAATGCAAAGGATTGATTCAGTCCAAACTCACTCTGCCAATTCAGCTGTTTTTGCAGTGTGCAGGGTCAGTTGTGTCCCAGCCATCTTGAAGTTGGATCAGTAATTGTCTGGCTTCCCTGTGCTAACAGCGTGGTGGATCAGGCATCGCCTGTCTCCTTCCTGCACAGGTAAAGCATAAAGCCAGCATAAACACCCCTTATCTGTCTCCAGCTAACTTTACAGAAATGCAGACTTGGACTTAGACCTGATCCACAATAAATACGTCCCGCTGAGGAAACCCAGTAGAGCCCAGTTTACATTAATGCCCATTAGTCAGCGTGGCAGTGCTCTTCCTCAGCTTCACAGTTGCTCTGCACAGCTGAAGCAGGTTTGCAGCCCATCCCAGCCAGTATCATGTATCCAAATGCTGTCTTCGGTGGTCAGTATTGCATATGAACATAGAGCGTACGTGTGAACATACTATCTTACACAGTGTGTACTCGCCATAATTCCTCCAGGTAATTCTGCACAAGATCTTTCATCTTTAAGTAAGCATCTTTTAAATATTGCCTTGCATGAGGAATGGTGGGGGTTTGGTCTGTGGTTAATCTGTCTCTTTCTGTTTGTGTATTAAAATCCAGGACAAATGATACCGGCCTCCTTGCTTTCAAAGACCATTTGCCTGTAACTCAGATTGTGATCACTGACACAAACAGATCAAATTCTGAGGCTGCTTGGAAAATCGGCCCTTTGCGTTGCTATGGAGACAGTGAGTACTAGCTCTTCTCAATTTCCATTGGTACAGAATGTTCCTTTTTTGTTGTTGTTGTTGTTTTTTATAAAACACCTATTTCTCTGATGAAAGGTGGCTTTCCACATGCAGCTTGCAGGTGCTGTCCTGTGCCAATTAACTATAGAGAAGGGGGTTGTGTTTGCAGGGCAGTTCTGGAATGCTGCTTCCTTCAACACGGAGGCCTCCTACCTGCACTTCCCCACGCTCCACGCCGAGGTCAGTGCGGACATCTCCTTCTTCTTCAAAACTACTGCCATATCCGGAGTGTTCTTGGAAAACCTTGGGATTAAAGACTTCATACGGATTGAAATAAGCTGTAAGTTTCACTGCTCAGAAATCTTGGTGTATTTGCCCAGTCTGATAGATGCAGAGAACTGGGAAGGACATATTTTCTGCCATCTCGAGATTGTTGGAGGTGCCTGGAAACGATAAGATGGAGACATAAAGACTCTTTTACCTAGACTTACCTACCTCTCCTGTCAGTTTCCCTGTATGGCCTTGGTCATTGCACTTAATCTTGTTGAGATATTACACATAATCTAATTATGGCTAGATTTATCTTTCTTAAACAAACAAGTGTATGAATTTATTTTTTCAACACCAATACCTTTTTTTTTGCTCTTTAGAGGAAAAAACTACTGGTTAGATGTACCTATAGGCTGTAATTTTAGTTGAAAGTTAAAAAATGTAATGCAACCATTCTGATGGTTACTTTTATTTCCATATCAGTAACATACCCAGTCTGATGCAATTTAATTCTTCAGAGGAACTCAGTGTGTACGGTACAGATACGAGGTGAGAGTTTATGAAGGATAGGACACTAACTCAAGACAAATTAGTCACAGTTGTAATGGATCTTGAAAACTCCAAAATCTGTTAAGTGAGTGCAGTGCAACTGCTACTCAGTGTATAAAGAAAATAGCATGGAATTTAATTAGTGAGATTTTGCCTCACTCCTGTTGTGATGACTTCAAGTATTTATTAGTGATTAAAGAGTATGGCAGCTTTGACATGAAATATGACATGTGTATTACAAATTCTGTTAAGCTTAGGGAAAACAAACTGAGTGCTATGCATTTCATAATATACTTATAATAACCCCAAAATAAAATTTAATAAAACAGGGCCCCAAGGCCCTTCGATTCATTAAACCAGTAGTAAATGTCATGGTGCATTATCACAAGGTAATGAGGTGTGATTTACTGTTAATTGCACATCAAGGTCCAATTTAGCTGTACTTCAGTGTACTGCATTTTATTCTCAGGGATATGGAAGTAAAAATGGCATCAAATATAGCAAACACTGGAAACTAATAGGATGGTTCAGTAAAAGGTTCTGAATGTGTGTTACATCTGTACTCCTAAAGAAATGAGTTATTTAAAAGTTTGGGAAAAATCTTTTAGACTTAGGCGTCTCATCAGTAGTTTGTTGTTGTGATTCTTGCTGCCAGATGGAATTTGCAGCCTAAAGGCCTTGTATCAAGGAAGCTCCACCGAGCAGCTGCTTCAAAGGGAAACAACTTTTTAGCAGATGCAGGGGCTTAGAATAGATCTTTGTCTATCCCTATGGAGCATTTCCTATCTTAACTATCTAAGCAGCAGCTTCCAAAACCAGACCTATCCAATTTTTTGGGCTTGAAATAACAAGGTTTTAGGAATTTTCAGCCCACAACCTTCTGGTTGTGTGGTGTGTGGACCTCATTCTTGATCTTCCTGGTGCATTTAGCATTTTAGGAAGAGAAAAATAATCAGTAGCAAGAATGTTAAAAAATTGTACCCACTTTCAGGCTTTCAGCAGAGCAAGGTGGACTCCTTTGTGTGGCTTTTGTTTTTCAATTATTGTCCTGTTCATAGGAGCCTTGTTATCTCTAGATGTGTGTTACAAATACAGCTTTTGTTTAGGATCATCAATTACTAGTTTTGTTCATCAGTTTTTCATGCATCTTGGGTCAGCCTTAGGCAAACAAATGCTTGTAGGATTCTCTCATACCACATGCAGCCACGTTATGTAGTGCTTAAGTACTTGCATTTTGAAAGATCTAGTTGGAAAGATCTTCATCCTTTCTCCCATTTTAGCATTGTTTGTCCAAAATATTTTGGGACCATAGTGTGACTTTTGTGCAGTGTTTGACACTTTCATTTCAAAAAGAAAAGTGCCATTTCTAGAGCACTGTAATTGTTATAGCAAAAAAAGATGGGTACCCACAACCAAGCATAATCTCAGCAGAGATCAAACAGTGAGGCTGCAGGCTTAAATTTATGTATAAGCTGCTGTGTAGGAGATGGGAGGTAAATGATCCTGTACTATTTGCTGACATAAAAGTTAATGGACCCTATATTTATGTAAGATTTCTTGGTGTCAAAACCACAATTTAATTCAGACCTTCACTTCCTCTTCACATGTGTTTATGTATTCCAGCCCCCAAGGAGATCACCTTCTCCATAGATGTCGGGAATGGCCCCACAGAAGCCACCGTGCAGTCTCCCACACCCCTGAATGACAACCAGTGGCACTACATCCGGGCAGAGAGGAACCTCAAGGAAACTTCTCTACAGGTGGACAACCTCCCCAAGAAGGTCCTGGAGGCCCCTGCTGAGGGACACTTCCGCCTGCAGCTCAACAGCCAGTTATTTGTAGGTAGGGACTATCCAAGGGTTCCTGTAGATATCAGCAGTATTTCGTATACTTTGGTGATGAATGCTCGTCTCACCCTTAAGCTTGCATGTGGTGGCTTGATTTTATTTTCTCTTCTTCTACTCCTGCATTGGCAACATGAAGTAATCCCAAACAACTGCCTTTACTATCAAAGCACTAACTGTATTTTAACCATGCTGTCTATACTTGATGGTATTTTTAGGGTCAAACTCTTGAAATGTATTTATTGCCAAAGAGTTTATAACCTTTCTTCTTGCGCAGCACTGGCTGTGTAAATTGCTGTAAAATGTGTGACCCTTCTCTTTAGGCACGCTGTAAAAGTCACAGGTTTGTCATACAAGATTCTGGGGCAAGGCCTGATGAGAGTGTGGTCTTTAAAGTCTGTTCCTTCAAGCATGCCTACCAAAACCCTTATTTGGTTTGGCTAGAGAGTCCATGAGTGAGAGGAGTATGAACACAGTCAATGCAAATACAGGTGTTTTATCTGAAAATGATTTTTCAAAGGAGAAAAAAGAAAATTAAAAGAAGAAGAGGAAAATCTCTGCATATATTTTGCTTGCTTACTGCGCTTGCACAAGAGACTTGGTTTGGGACTAGTTTGTATTTGATAATATAATAATGGATTACAAAGGGAATTCTCTCTTTTCTATATCAAATGCTGTCTCTATGAGTAATCTGCTCAGTGATGGAGTGGGTTGTATTTGTTCTTTTGCGGGGCCACGAAGGTAACTTCTGATTCCTTCCTTAAAATGGATCTTCTTACTTAGCTGAAATGCTGTAGCAAACCTCAATCTGTCAATGCATTTTAATAAAGTTGACTTGTATATTCACACCCTTATACTTAAGTAGCTTTCAGGGTATTTATTTGAGCTTTTTACTGTGTAAGTGTGCAGTAATTACTGGGCTCTGAATGAAAAGAATTAATCTGTTAATAAATAGATATGGCTGCATCAATGTCAGAAGTCCTTCCCACACAGCTGTTGATTTATACCTAAAATGATCTCTGCTAGTCTCAGCTGGAAAGGAGCTCACTGAAGAACTCACAGAAGGGAGGCTTAAGTGCAAGGTTTCTTTTTTCTGGTATGAAGTATGCTGCTAATCACTTGTTTTTCAAATAGTGCGTTGATCCTCAGAACATGTTCTGTGGGAGGCCAGACCTGGAGGCAGCAGGCTTGGGCTACCAGACACCATAAAAACATCAGAGAAATTTAGCCAATATACTGTTTCCAGTTAGGAAAATTAGAGATCTAGGGACTGAATAGACTTTTGCAATTTTTTGTTTGTTTCTTTCTAAAGGACTAAATATGATGGGTTTATCATAGGTAATCTATTAGATACGTCATATATATCAACTGCTTACCATCTCACATCTGAAAAGCAGTATCTGCCTGTAAGCTTGCTGCTCAGCCTCAGCAAAATAAACAGGTTAGCTGTGTGAATTGCATGGGGGTTTTAAAGTGACATAATTGATGAGTTGTGTCATGTAAATCCATGGTAGTTAAGGACCCCACCAGAGCAATGTGCCAACAGGAGCAAAGACAAACACAAAGCCATGCACCTGCCACAGAACAGCCTGAGCATCCCCACACCTGGGGATTGACTGGATGGGGAGCAGCTCTGCCAAAAAGGTCCCGTTGGTTTTGGGGGAGAAGTGAATTCCTACCTCATCTGAATGTAGCTATGCTTTAGGGAACATGTTGGACCAGTTGATTCCAGCAGTGACCTCCAACTGATTGTACTCTGATTGTAGTTGAGTGTTTACAGTAAACTCTAGGATATAGGTATTTATTTCAGCCAAGAGGTGAAAATTTCTCACTGTGCAATAAATATATTGCATTCTGTTGTCCATCCACACTTTTACTGAACCATGAACAAAAGGGACAGAAAAACAAATGGGTTTGGGAGTGCTTTTTCAGCCCTTAACTCTGCCATATTGAAGGCCAAAATTATCTGTGACTTGCTAAGTTTTCCTGAGAGCTGTCAGAAGAGCTGGAAACCTGGGCAGCCTCATGATTCTGGCACTATTTGTCCCCGGGTGCTCCAGGGAAAGGTGGCAGAAGTCCAGCAATACACAGATGTGATGTAGTTTGTCTCTACTGAAAGTCTCATTCAAATCTTGTAATAAAAAGCTACTGATTTAATACCTCAACCATGCAGAGAGAATTTTAACCCCTCTGAAAAATAAATGTATAGACATCATTGTAAAAAGGAGAGAAGCAGCAGCATGTAATATTATTCCCTACTCCCCCTATAATCCACAACACATTTGTTTTGCATACTGACAGTGATTAAGGGGTTTCTAGGCTTAATGATTGTGTGTGGCAGGCTTCTGAGATAGCCCTGTGTGTGTGTGAAGTGGAAGAGAAAAATTACTTTGTATTGCCACTACACTCAAACAAGTTTGGATTTTAATGCAGCCTAAAGGAGTTAGAAAACCATTTCTCCCTTTCTTACAGTGGATCTTGGGTATCTACCTGCTTCTGGCTGCATTATACTCCTCAGCCAGAGCATGGCTATCCTTGCACCTGGCCAGGTTTCTTCTGTTAATTTGAAAAAAGTACAGTAGAAGGAGCAAACCCCAAACAAATGTGCAGGCTAAGTAACATCAACTGCACCAAACTGCCCAGTAGTGAGCCAATTTGGCAAATTACTTGCTTACAAGGGGCATGCAAAAAACATCCCTTTCAATGGACAGTCGTTTTCAGTACTCAAAATGTGTGGCATAGTTTTGCGTAGTGTAGCTATCCCTGTGGTCCTGGAGTAGTTGTGCCATCATCTCCTCTTGTGGCATCGTCTAAGATGAAGCTCTGTCTTACCTCTTGGTGAAGGCATGAGCTCCGTCATGGGGGTGGGAAAGACTGTCCTCCCAGACCACTTTGAGAACAGGATTTGAACTCAGACTGGTAACATCAGAGAAGCAAAATAAAAATCCTGATAAATTATTTTGATGTACAAAGCTTTGGTCAGAAGTTTTTGTGCTAGTTGTTTGGTACATTTTGGAAATTAGCAAGGCTAAGTGTTTGGGTTCCTGGTTTTTATCTTGGGAGCAAGTGAGCAAGGAATGAATCCTTGGGTGAATCTCCTCTGTCTGTTGTAGACAGGCCAAAGGCAACATAACCCAGAGAAAGTCAACATCTGAGAAACTTTCTCTGGAGACAGAGACAAGGACTGATAAAGAAGAAGTGGCTTGTTTACTGTTGTTGGTTTTAAAAGCATTTGTAGACACCTTGGAATATTTTGGAGGCGAAGAGGAGGAATTAATGCCTAAGTCTTTGTGTATCCTGCATGCTTTGTACATCTTTCAGCTTGAGACTAAGAAGTGTGACTTGAAGGTCTTCTCAGGAACACCATAGCAAGTTCTCCTGCTCTTGACTATGATCCCTATACTCTCCACCCTTCCCTTTTCTTTGCATCAGTTACACAAAGCAAGAATGCTCCTAATACTTACTTTCAGCCTCCCTAATCCAGTTTCTATTAACAAAAAGTCCTTTGTTTTTTTTGGTTTTTTGGTTTTTTTTAAGAAAATCCTCAATTCATTGCCAGAATGTTAATTATTTAGCCAATAGTGTCACCAAGCTATGCTGTGAGTGCTCAGTTGTGAGCTTCTTGCCCCCTCCTCTCAGACTCTTTCTTCCTTTACCAAAGGCTCCTCAGAAAAATTTGGCTGCATAAACACCTTGCTGAAAACAGCATGGCTCATTTGACTGTTACCTCCACTCAGCAAAGTACATCCTTAACCTTGGTGTTTATGGTCCTTAGGCTTATCCTAAAATCTGTTTTCCTGAATAAAACATTTAGGTCTCACCCATTAAAGTGTCTAGTCCATCAGGCTTCTATTAGAGTTGGAGGAATCTGCAAAGCCTAATTTGGGGAAGAGTTTTCTTTGTTTGTTTTCAGTTTTTCCTCTGCTTTGCGGGAGTGTATATGAAGATTAGGTCTAGTTAATTGAAGAAAAACTGCCCAAAATAAGCAATAGATTTGTTTAATCAATACTGTGTGTGTCCAGGATCATATAGTTAGTCTGTGTTAAGCTCTATACTCTCCAGAAAACAGAAAAGTGAGAAACTCTACATGGCTCTCCAAAGCGCTTTAGAGAGCAATAAGAGCATGAGTAGTGCAATAAACATGACATCCGTAGAACAGTTAGCAATAGTTTTTACTAATTTTTTATATGTTACAGCTGGGATTTGTATGTGTGCAGAGAAGAGGCAAGGAAACTGTCATTCATCTTTGTAATATTTGTGGTGGCCTCCAGTGCAAAAGAAAACAGACAGTAGCCTTAAAGGGAGAAATCCCATTTCTACTTACATGGATTTTACTGAAAATTCTGTATGGTATGTTTTGTTTTGAACAAAATCTCCAAATAAAAGGATTATGTGTGCAGTGCAGCAAATGCAGAAGGCCTGATTCTTGTCCTTAGAGGATCTTTAAAATAAGTGAGCTAACATTTGCTCAGCTGAAAGAAATAGCTGGCTAAAGAGGAACTTGAAAATATTTATTTCTCTGAGAAAGGCGTCATAAAATGAGCATGAAATAAATGTGTCCCATGCATACTATCTATAGTTCAATTACTCTAACTCACATCCAGTATTTCTGCTATTAGTGTTCCAGAAAGAGAAGTGTGACAGAATGGTGTAGTTGAACACTAGGCCTTGAGTGAGGTTCCTTTTCAGACTGTTGCTGCATTCTCTTTAGTTTGCAGAAGTCTTGCTTTAATTAATTTATGGAAGAAAACAAATGCTCTTCTGCTAGGACTTATCAAGTGATGTAATCTCTTAAATCATACGCTTTGAAATAGAGCCAACTTCTACAGAAGAATAATAACTTCTTTCATACTACTTTGCAGGAGAATCACCAATAAAGCTAGCTTTTAAGAGTCTGCAAATGCTGATAACTCCTGAACCAGAATTAGATTTCCTAGCAGCAATCAAAATTGCAGTCTCTTCAAAAGCAAAACATTGGCAACTGCCAAAAAAAAAGCCTATGATAAGAAAAATGGTTATATATTCATAGAGAACGTCAACCATCTTCATTATTATCATTCTCCGAGATTACCTCTTAGGGAAAAAGTGCCTTCATTGTAACACTGTTAGCAGTTTCATTTGACAGATATGAAGCTAGTTATCCTGTAGAGGCTGAACTGCCCTCTAGCATACAGGTCTGGTCTTCAGGAAGAAATGCAATTATGTTTATCCATTGTAATAAATAACACGTCTGTGAACTCAACTCGTGTGTTAGGCCTACAACAACCGTTTACGTGCAACACGTCAGGCTGGGCAGTCATGCATAAATTTGGACCCAAATCATTTCCCTTCAGCCAGCAGGCCTGGTGCTGACCATGATTCATCCCTGCTTTCTGGACTCATCAGCATGTGCAGCTCTCCTGCTGGTGGGTTTAGGGTGTTGTTTGTACTAAGGCAACAAATAGAAAAAAAACCAACAAAACACCAACATTTTTGGTTTGGTTTTCTCATGTGTTTGGTAATATGCAGACATAAGCTAAAGAAGCTAATCTTTCTCCTAAGTGAATTTGCAGTTTCAATGTCAGACAAGGCAGTAGCTAGCCAAAAAAGACAAGAATGATGACAAGAAAGTGTCACATACAGCTTTCTAGTACTTTCAGAAAAATAGAGAGACATGTTTAGTTTCCAGAGCTGTCCATCTGTCATCTTCTGCCACTGTACACATTGATATATAATAGTTTTTTAAATTTGTGGATTCGTATTTGTATCTCAGGATTGAACTTCATGGCTTTGATTACTGTGCAGACTCACCAAAGGGTACATGTCCGTTTTTCTCTCTTTTTCAGGGGGAACAGCTTCCAGACAGAAGGGCTTTTTGGGATGCATTCGATCTCTGCATTTAAATGGACAGAAACTTGATCTTGAGGAGAGAGCTAAAATGACACCTGGTGTTAAACCTGGATGCCCAGGACATTGCAGCAGTTATGGGAACCTGTGCCATAATGGAGGAAAATGTGTGGAGAAGTATAATGGTTACTTCTGTGATTGTACCAACTCAGCCTATGAAGGACCTTTCTGCAAGGAAGGTAGGCAGCAAGCTTTGATCCCAGGACTTCAGTGCTTTGTGCAATAACTCTGACTTACAGCAGCATTTTACCCAGGTCAGCTTGGTGTCCCCCTGCTGCAAGATGTTCTATTATCAGCTGTCCCTTCAGTGTTACTAAGTGCTTATCTTAAGCAGGCTCTAAGACCTACTTTTGTTGACATCAATGTTGGCCTCAGAAATTAAAATGGTGTTAGTTGTACTAGTAAAGTTTACAGCTATATCCCACTATGATTCCTGTATTCCATTGCATATAACTATTCCCAGACATTAGGAAATAGGGCTGAAATTTTTCATAGCAGGTGTTTGCCTATGTCTGAATGTTTAGTTTGCTTGTTTTTTAAACCTCATTTTTTTTTGTTCACCTTAACAAATCCTTAAGAGCTTTCCTTTACAAAGTTTTAGAGTATTGATGTGACAAAAGGAGGTAGTCTTTTTATGGGTTTTTTTGCCATTCTTGTGACAACCCATCCAAATGTTAAGAAATTTTTAAAATAAGCATGAAGCATTCAGGAGAAAACCGATTTGCATGGTTCAGTCTTTGGTGAATGTGTCCTCACTGAACCTTTCTGGTGGTTTGTAGGAAATGCTGTCAACAGAAAAAAGCAAGGCAAATAAGGAACATCTAATTAGAGAGCATTCTTTTTGAACTAACAAAATCATTGCTCAGTAACAGCAAGGTGCAGTGTGAATTTTTAATTTCCATGGCTGTCCCCCACCTCAAAAATGCAACAGGTTTGCTAAGTGGGCTGTATCATCTGCTAGTTTAAGTTGTCTGAGTTGTTGTCATGGTTTAGGAGTGGTATTTTCCAATTTAGTGTATCCACTGAAACTACTGAAACCATGACGTGAGCTCACTCACTCTCCTCTCTCCCTCTGCCTCCCCCTTTACTGCACAAAAGGTAAAGATCTCAAATTGAAATAAGAACAATTTACTGCAAACAGCAATGAGATTTAAAAAACCCAAACTGTAACAGCAACAGTAGAAGATACAAGAAAGAGGCAAACGATTCACACCTCCCTCCACCACCACTCTAGGCTGACCTGGAAGAGAGCCCTTCCCCCATCCCCCGAAAATGATGTGGGGTGGTATAGAATAAACTCCAGGTCCTAGCCATGCCTCATCCTGGCTACTGCATAGTTAACCTGATCCTGGCCAGAACCAGGACAGTGATACTGCAGTCCATGCAACTGTGCTTGCTTATCCAAGCTGAGGGTTTGGCATGGATGTTGCAACAGACATCTCAAATATCCACATAGTGTCCCATTAGAAGATTCTGCTTTAAAGGTGAAGCTGCTTTAGTGGGGAGTCACCATCCTGACTTCATTGACGAAAAGCTCTGCTGTTATCCTGTGTCATTCATGGTCAGACTACGTTGTGTTTAATGAGAAGAGAAGCATGAGTTCTCAGGATCTGATGATACACAGGTGGATGTTTCTCTTCATTTGATGCTCCCAGTAAGCTTGCCTTACTGGCTGTCTTTGGCCAGTGTTACTTTAATAATTAATTTCTTTTAAAAGGAGACTGGAAAGAACAAATCTATTCTAGGGGCAAGACAGAGAATATTGCCTTACATGTCACTATCAGAAGATGGTGAACAAGGCATTTATGTGGCTGACAGACATTTGGGCTGTTCTATCTCATGGAATTCTGATTCCATCACTGAAATAGTTGAATTTATGTCTCTATACACTGTTTTTCCCTGTGCGCCAAACCGAGGAAAACACCATGCAGCCGGCAATGAGAAACATGACAAGGATTTCCCCAATGCAGAGCCCAGACAAGATCAATTTCTCAGCAGCAACTTAGAGACACTGACTTTCTTTCAAGTTAGAGAGAAAAGTGAGATCACATGGAAAGAAGAACATGGCACCATGGTCAGTGGGGGAAAGGAAAGAGAGGAGGCGCTCCCAGCGCTGGAGCTGAAATTCTCCTTGCAAGCTGTGGTGAGGACTTGGACTACAATACAGCAAGTTGTTTTCCTTATAATTCTTGAGATGAGGTACATGGGGGGATGCGGAAATCCACGCGCAGCCCGTGAAAAAGAAAGTGCCAGAGCCTATAGATGCTGTGAAAGGCTTTTAGAGATTGAAGAAGAGAACTTTTCAGTACCTTTCAGGATGGAATAGCTTAGCTTAAAAGACTAAAACCCCATAACTACTGTGACCCATGATGGCAGTGTGGGATGACTGCAAGATCCATGGAAGGGATATTTTTCCCTGCAGCAGATTTCGGGCAGACTGTTGTGAAGTTTGAAACCACATTAGAGAAGTTCACAGGGAGCTGTCTTCCATGGGAAGAATCCCATGGCACAGCAGAGGAAACTCTTCTCCTTAAGCATACTGAAGAAAGACTCTTAAGACACAAAACACTGACCAAAGCCCCATGCTTGTTTCCCTTGTGCAGTTCAGTGGGAAGAGGGAGGTACTGGAAGAGAGGGGTGTTCTGAAAGTTTGCTTTGGTTTCTCATTATTCTTTTTACTTTTAATTCTGTTAGTAATAAATTTTCTTTATACTGTTAAGTTTGACCCTGTTTTGCCATGAAGTTTTTTTTATTTTTCTCAATAATCCTTATTTCACCTCATAAAAATGAAGTTTCAATTTCCCCTTCTCTGCTAAGCTGTAGCAGAGGCAAGTAAGTGAGTAATTTTTGTGGTGCCTGGCACCTAAACAGCATCAACCTGCGACACAGACAAACAATCTATAAGGAAGGACACACTGCTTATACAGATGAAGGAAGGATGATTTCAGCTGGATCAGGGGTGTTTTGCATTGTTCTGCTTCTGAGGCAGTCAGTTCTTGTCCATCTCTGCCTGGAAGATCTGGAAATGCGGTAGCTAAAATAATTCCTTTGGTTTATATATGCTTTCAGAGGTTTCTGCATTATTTGAAGCCGGCACTTCTGTTACCTATACTTTCCAAGAACCTTATCCTGTCACGAAGAATGCAAGCACCTCAAGCTCTGCCATTTATGTGGATGCTGTCATGTCCAAGGAGAATATTGCATTCAGCTTTCTCACAGCACACACTCCAAGCCCTCTGCTGTACATCAACACCTACTTTCATGAGTATTTGGCTGTGATTCTCTCCAAGAATGGTAAGTAGTCTTGATTTGCTCCCAAAGGGAGACCAGTGTAACTCTGAAGTTTTTTGGGGGTTTTTGTTTGTTTGTGGGGTTTTTTCGTGGGAGAATACTATAGAATTCTGCACTGATTTAAGTTCATTCCTGTGCCTGCAACTTTATCATCTTCATGATGTTCAGTTCATGAAAATGGCCATCGCTCTTGTTTATATCCCTTTATTTTGCATTCAGTACTATGTTTGCCTATTCAGTGTTTGAGTAATCATGTTGTTGGGGCTTACAAAATGTGCTTTGACTTCCATTTGGCAAGACTGTACAATGGTAATTCCTTGCTATTTATTCCACACTGAGATCCATTAGGCCACCAAGATAAGGGAATGAGAAATACCATGTATGTACAAGAGTCCTTAGTGCAGAGATATATTTATAATTCTATCTTTTGCATTCTGTATTGGTATATGTACTGCTCCTCACTGGATTGTTTCAATGGAATATGGCCAGTATGTCTGAATATTAAAGCCAGAATATGTCAAAGTTTTCTAGGTTTACTGACCAAAACATTAAGTGTAAATTCATTTCCTGTTTAAAGATGCTTCATGTGAGTACTTTTTGAAAATGTGTTAAGATTTTAGGGGCATAGACCCTTTGTCTTCTCAGTAAAATTCTGGCTCCTCAGTCCTTGCAGTGCTTTCAGAAAACTCACTCCAGGCAAACATCATCCTAGACAAATGGGGAAATTTGAATTTTTCAAGAGTTCTTAGGCACTGGAGCACTGGAAGTGATGAATAAGAGTATTGGTGAGTCAGTAGCCTGTGGCAGAACAATAGAAAGTTAATGTCCTGTTGTTGAAAATGTAGATTTGACCGAGTGACCCAGACCACTCTGAAGCTTTGAAAATTCCAAAATAACTAAGCTTTCAACTACTGTCAAATGAAGCCATAGAAGGTCAAAATTATAAAAAAAAAAAAAAAGAAAAAAAAAGAAAAAAAGGTTTTATTCTTGGTATGGAGTTTGCAGTAGTTTATCTCCTGGTTATGGAGATAGCACTCAGTGGATAGCACTGAGGCTGGCATGGGATGAGTACCCTAATCCCCGGGAGGGGCAACTGGAATAGTGACTGCCTGAACCAATCTACTCCTACCAAAGCTGCGGCAGGGAGGTGGGACTACTGAGGTGACCCTAACCCTCTCCTGTCCAGTCCCAGATTTCCATCTCTAATTTGCTCCAGTAGACAAGTGTTTATCATTTTCAGATGTGTGAATATTCTAGTATGCAGCTCCAGGGTGTTGGAGGTTAGCCCCTGCTGAGGTAAAACCTTGGAATCTGCTTCTCGGTTACACTCAGGTCTCTTGATGCCACTCAGGCAATTGGAAATAGCCCTAAAGTTAATGACAATGTAATATCCATTTAAATCACCTTTATAGCTGCCAGAGTAGTCTAAAATGACCTTAGAAACATGAGTCAATTGACTTTTATTGATGGAATACACCATAAGCAAGCTATAATTGTGGAGCTCTAGAAGGGGGTCTCTAATAGTGCTTGGGGAAGGGGTTGGGATCAAGACATCAGGATGTCTTGTAGCAGCTCAGCAGGAGCAGAGCTTGTGAGAATGAAAATGACCTTTCATTTTGTCAGCTGCAGCATCTGCAGATTTCAGCTTTGGCTTAGGTGGAGACAGGCACTCTCAGTACATGTGGAAATTAGGTGCAGCAGGTCTCAGCACGGTCAGGCAGTACAAACAATGGTGCTTTTCTCAGATCTGCACCTCTTTTTATTCACTTGTAATATGGTGGTAACAGTTGTTTAGAGGGCTGGTGAGATGTCAAGCTCCAAAATTCTGGACTATAAAGTGTAGCACTATATGCAAAGAATGATTAAAATAAGTAGCTGCCCTTTGTTAACTCCTGAAAGTCTCCTTCAGGATTACTCAGTGCATGCTTCTGTGACATTTTTTTCAAGACAGTTATTTCAGTCATGCATATTCTCTGTCTTTTATCCCAAATGGAATAATTTGTTAAATTTCTTACTTTTTAGTCTTGTTGGAACTGAAATTATTCCAATGAAAATAATGTTCAGATATGTTACTCTTTCTTCCTCCAAGAGTTTTATGCTTGCCATAAAGTTACTGGACTATGAATATCAATGTCCTTTGTAGCATTAAAAGTACATGCGATTCCTTCTCTCTTATTGGCTCATTTTCAAGGAATCTTGCTGAATCTGACAGTGTATAGTAGGACCTAAACAGGTCCCTGCTGGATAACTGATTGGTTAAATAAAGGTTAGGCTCCTGGAGAAATAGGAATGGGCATTCTCACTTAGGAGATGAGCAGTAATACTCTTTACCATATCCCAAGTCCCTTTCCACTTGTTATTCCACTGTATTGGAACAGTCTATGTATAATTTAATACTTCATCTTTTGTAACTATTTTTGAAGCTACTACTCATGTATTTGGTTATTCCTCTTTTCTATTACCCACAAAATAACTAGGCAAATTATTAGTTAATAAAAGTGATGGTGAGAAGAATGTTTTTCCTACTTCTGACTTCCCATGTTAAATATTTGACATTAAAGAAGTGAAACTGTTTGCAAGGATTATTCATAGTTAGAGTATACTAAAAGGGCTTATATGAAATTTGTATAGGCAGCTAAGGTCTAATTCAGCCAGGTGTGAAATATTTCCTAAAATCAATTGATTTCAGCAAATTTATGTATCTAAAACACTTCTAGAAGCAGTTCCCACGTATAGAACATATCCATACCACAGAGTTTGTTCTTACCTCTGATCAATGGGCTCATGTCCTGTCAGTTTACAGGTAAATTTTCAAAAGCTGGTGTTTTTGAAGATGACTTAGGGATTCTTTCCTCCATTAGTTAATACTCATGCCTTGAAATCACATGTGTGATTTGAAAATTGTATGCATATAAGAGCATCTTCCTTTCCTCTCCATTTTGTCATGGATTTTTAAATTACAGCTGCATATATGTGTGTATGTATTGTACATGGATGGGTGTGTATATATGTACATATGCATGCACACATATATAGATGGGTATGTATGTAAAGCTCATGTAGTCCCACTGGTCCCACACCCAAGAGATTAGCAGTCCTGTAATGATTGGCATTTTTAATATCTCTTTCTGTAGAAATATTAAATTATGGTGCCTGTTACTAAGCTACAGAAAACGGGTAAACATCTTTAATTAGTCTTCTCAGTGTGTCAATCCACAGAAATTATCCACATCATGGGAAGATACTACCAAGAAAAGAGTATTTTTTTCTTTCCCAGGCTAGCTCTTCACTGTGCATTTTTACAATTACACGATTTCACAGTTACCAGTACCTTTGTAATATTATCTTTGCCTTGCTCCCTAAAGATAATAAATGATGGGAGAGAAAAATGTTTTAAAAAAGTAAGTTGAAATAAACCTTGCTTCTCCTTTCTTCATGTTTTCTAACCCCCTGCAAGTAACCAAATGTGATATGAATATGATGAAATATATTGTCTAGAAAATGTTTTCACAAGTCTTTGATTCTCAGTTTTGTTGGCTTTCTCCATGGAAACAATATGATTCCTAATCTAGAAAAAAAGCAGATAGCTACCATCAAAGAAGACAGATAGAATCTCAAACTATGCTACAGTGATTGAAAAATTATCTGTATTTATTATCTAATCTCATAAGAAATTAAACATTTTGATTCCTTTTTTTCTTTTTCCACCTTTCCAGCATCTATTGCCATCACACTGAGATATGTTCTCCATTTCTTTTGGAAAGCAAGACTCTGATTTTGAATAGGAAAGATTAAAGACAAGGAAAAGGGCGCAGTTAAAAACAGCAATACAAATAAAAACAGCTTGAATAATTCTTAGGTTTCTGATACTCACCATACAGGACTTATATCAGCTCCACTTCCCTGACCGATAAAGTCCTGAAATCAGCTGATATGTGAAGTGAATAGGAAAAGAAATCAAAATGTGTAACAGAGGTAAGCTGAGTTAACACTAAAAAAAAAAAGTAAATATTGTCAGTGGGAAGCTACTGATTCATTTTTTCTTATAAATTCATAATCTAGTGTAATCTCCTCCTGTCTATAAATCAGAAACAGCCTTTCTGTTGAAAGCATGTAAATTTTTCTATTGTTTTTGCCTTCAAGTCTGTTGAGCTGCATCTCCAACAACCAAAGCTTTTCTTACACAGTGGAAAAGAGACGCAAAAAATCCAGTTCAGTCTTTGAAGCAAGGAATATTTTGATCCTGTTTACACTATACACTCTGAAGTTTAATGAGTCAAAAATAAAATAGCGGAAATATGACTTGGGTGTATTTGGGGGATGATTCTCCTGGTTCTTTTTCCTTAGTCCATTGTATGTCTTAGTTTTGGGACATTAATTAACTGCTGCAGAAGGACCCTCTTGACTACAGTATTGCTCGTGCAGTTGTCTTCCCTTCTGAGAACACCTTGTGCCTTACAGACTTGCAGCAGGCACTGAATGATCTGCACAATTTACGTGACTGAAGTGAGAAATGGTGACAAGGTTCAGGTGTAGTTGCTTTTAACAGAGCAGGAACAGGAAAGAAAGGCACGTTGGGAAGTGTGGGAGACAGCTTTGTGCAGGAGACAAGCAGCTGTGAGTGACTGAGGATTGTTCCCAGTCCAGCTCTGGTTCACAGCCATTATATGGCAGATAGCATATAAGTCTTCTAAATATAATGTCAAGCAGTTGTTGCAGTTGGCCCCTGAAATCTTACGTTGTTCACTGAGTGAGGCGCCAGAGACACTTTGATCAGTAATGCTGAATGTAAAAGAAATTTTCCCCAGTTGCCTTAAATGGGAAGCTGGCTTTGGTACCATCAGCTGGCAGGGCTGGGATGGCAGAAGATCTATCAGCTTATTTATCTAAAGAGAGAAACTTCTGTGGTTAGAAATCACACTGGTCACTTAGATGTTTCCCTGCTGTAAGCACACTTCACGGAAAGTAGGAATGCTGATTAGAGTTTTCACTTTAAATCCAGCACTAAAAAGTCTTTGAGGAAAGAGGTGGACTTGGCACCCAATCCCAATTTTATTTTATGTTTTTGTTAGCATATGGCAATTTAAATTTCTAAGTGTGCAAAACTAACTTGAAAGAAGAAGCTGCCACAACATTCAGCCAAGGACTCTGGCAGATCTCTATCTCTGCTTTCCAAGAGGAGAGAACTGAAAGATCTGTCTCATTAGCTGAATTCATGGACATGTTTGTACTCATGAAGATTATTTTGCCATACTGGAGGGTCAAGAGATGTTCTGAAGACCCACAAGGGAAAACAAGGGAACTGTAATTGGATTACGTAGAGCAGGAAGGGTTGATCAGGCAGTTCATAATTGATCTGTGCTCTGGCTATATACAGACTGACTTTGAACTTACTGCTGTCTGGCATAAAACTCCAGACCACTGCCTGCAGATAATCAGCTGGGAAGGAGATCTGTGTTCCCATTTGCTTATAGGAGGTGTTTATCTCCTAGAAGACTTGAGTTCCTAGCTCACATTTTGCAGCTAATAAGTCATTTTTATTGTTGGATTTCTCTGGAACTGTCCTGAAAGGAATGAGAGGAAGGACACAGGGTCCTGTTTTGAATAGATGCTGCAGATATATATGTAGGGATATAGATATATATAGATATATAGATATCTCCCTCTATATAGATATATGATCTTCAGTAATTCTGAAAGAAGGATATTTCAGAACTACTTTTATTGAAAGCTTTAGCCTTGAAAATTGATAGTCGTTTTTCAGTTACTTTTAGCTTAAGATTATCTATATTGAGGACAGACTGAGCTGTGTAGTAAGCACTGTAGTAGTCCAGCAGAACCTTTGGTTTAAGTGCTGCCTTGGAGCATTGTAGCTGTTTGTACACAACAGAGAGCTCAATACTTGGAAGACTGAGTCTGGGTCCAAGCAAATCTCTCCTCTACCTTGTATCTGGTATCCCTATTAACATGTCCCATAGCATATCAGTTACTCTGTCTGCATCATGAAAAGGTGACTTCTTCCTTCTTGCCTTTCTTAGTGAAATCAGATGTTTATATCTTAGTCTTTACAAGTGAGAGTGGCCTTCGGGAATCGCAGGGGGAAAGTCTGGAGCAAGGTAGATGTACACTTGGTGAAAGAGGATCAGATCAGGGAATGGGCACCAAGCAAACTGGGCACAAATCCATGGTAGGATGCACCCACAAGTGCTGAGAGAACTGGAAGATGTCATTGCAAGGTCACTCAAAAGGCAGTGGCCACAAACAAAAACATACAAGGTTTCATCTGAATATGAGAGAGAGAAAACTCTTTTTAGTGTCATGGTGACTGAGCACTGGCACATCTTGCCTAGAGAATTGTGGAGTCTCCATCCTTGGAGGTATTCAGAAGCTATCTGGACATGGCCCTGGGCAACTGCCTTGAAGGGTCCCTTTCGTGGGACAGGGATGGACAGCATATCCTCCAGAGACCCCTTACAACCTCAGCCATTCCATGATTCTTTGAAAAATCACAGAAGTATGCATTTGAAGGCAAATTACTGAAAGTTTATATGTATAAGCACATATTTTACTAGAAAAAAAGTCATTACGTTACATTGCTACCATTATATGGTTCTTGCAAAAGTATTTTTGCTAGGTAAATTTTTCATTCTTCCTCTAATTTTTCCCATTAGATGACTTAAGAACATGAGTCAGTTCTTTATATGCTAGTGGTTG
The DNA here is from genome assembly GCA_013397175.1 of Platysteira castanea. Taxonomy (NCBI): domain Eukaryota; kingdom Metazoa; phylum Chordata; class Aves; order Passeriformes; genus Platysteira; species Platysteira castanea. Next base: position 512,850 of record VYXC01001380.1, read on the forward strand.
CAAATAGTTCTAAGATCAGATATCTCCCTTGAAAGGTTGCTATAATCAGGAGGTCACTGACTAAAGGATCCAACTTCTTCATTTGCAGAGACTGGCATAACCCATGAAACTTAGATGGACTTGCTGGTCAGAGGAGCAGAACATTTCTCAGAGATTCATGACCAGCCAGGCAGTTTCTCTAGAGCTCAACACAAACAAGCACCATTAACCTCAGAAATTTCTCTGCTGCCTTTACTATGAGTTAAGAAGAAAAAGGAAGTTTTAGAAGAAGCATATGATTACTTTACACTAGTTTTGTCTAAAAGATTATTGCTCGCTCTCCTGCTCAGGCATCATGTAGTGCTCAAATTGCTTCTTTTTTTTCCTCTTCGTACCATCTTTTTCTGTGTTCTCATTGCTGAACACAGTGGTGGTTTGTTAGGTTGGCATGAAACAAGTCCTTGCTTGAACAGGCATCTGTACGGCAAAAATGGAAAGAAGAATGGTTAAAAGATATTAGGAAAAATGGAAACCATGAGCCAGAGTCTCAGTGAGGGCAGGCTGGGATGACTTTCTCAGGGCATCACAACAACAGATCTCAGTCTTTTATACCAAGAGCTGTTTGCACAGCGTTAATGATGTTGCATAATTTGCAAAGCCAGGTTGAACTTCTGGAATAAAAGTCACAGGATGATACTTTATATTTCATTCACTGAATAAAGAATAAAAACTCTTCCTGCCAGCCTGACTGCTCTGCTAGTCTTAAGTAAAAAGTACAGAGGGAGATGGAAGCCTGGCAAAATTCTTTTTCATGCAAAGATGAGTAAACCACAGGGCCTACTGAATGTCTGAGTGCAAGACTGTCAGCATCCAGTGTGTGTTTAAAGACAGAAGGGGAGATGTGAGCACATATAGGAACATTGTAGTATCACACAGAGGCTTCATATCATGAAGTTCAACAAGCTAAGTGCAAGGTCCTGAACATGATTGTGGGCAATCCCAAGCACACATATAGGCTGGATCTTGAATGAATTAAGACCAGCCCTGAGGAAAAAACTTGAGAGTGTTAGTTAATGAGAAGCTCAATATTACCTGGCAATGCCATCTCACAAGCTAGAAAGCCAACTGTATCCTGGGCTGCATCCAAAGCAGCATGGCCAGCAGGTCGAGGGAGATATTCTCCCCCTCTACTCCACTGTAATGAGATCCCACCTGGAGCACTTGAACAGCTCTGGGGTCCCAGCATAAGAAGGATGTGAACCTGTTGAAGTGAGTCCAGAGGAGGGCTACAAAAATGATCAGATGGCTGAAGCACCCTTCCTGTGAAGGCAGGCTGAGAGAGTTGGGGTTCAGCCTGGAGAAGAGAGCGCTCTGAGGAGAATTAGAGCCCTTCCAGTACTTAGAGGGGGGCTACAACAAAGCTGGAGCGGGACGTGTTACTCAGGTATGGAGTGATGGGGCAAGGGGGGATGGCTTCAAACTGAAAGAGAGGGTATGTTTAGATCTGATTTTAGAAAGAAATTCACTATGAGGGTGCTGAGGCAGTGGAATGGGCTTCCCAGAGAAGTTTTGGATACCCATCCCTGGAAGTGTTCAAGACCAGGTTGGATAGGACTTTGAGCAATCTGGTCTAATGAAAGGTGTCGGTTCCCATGTCCGTCTCCATGGCAAGGATTTTGGAACTAGGTGATCTTTAGGGTCCTTTCCAACCCAAACCATTCTATGATTCTGTGATAGCCTTTGTAAATGAAGGGTCTTAAAGTGAAAGTGTTTTAAAATTTAGAAGAATCTGTAGAAATGGCATGGTTTAAAATTTGCCAGAGAACAAATCTCACCATCAGAAAGCAGGTGCTTTCAGGGAGATTTAACTGCAACTGAAGCCCTCAGTTCTCTCCTTCATCTTTATATTCAGTCACCTTCAGGGAAAAAAGATAGTTAATGTTGCATCACTTTGTAAAAGAAATAGTAAACACTTCCTTCACCTAAAAGAAATACCTAGGAGTGTAGAGATAATGGTAATGACTAATAGTGGATATTTTAAATTTCTCCTCCTTCAGAGGTTTCCTGTCATTTTCCAGTAGATGAACATCCATATATTTTACCAATGGATAAACTGTGGCATAAAGAAGGAAGACGATTTGTCAGCAGCCATCAAGCTGGTAGATACCAAATTGTGGCAGTGCTGTGTCCTCCAGGGTACATAAAAGCACCACTGTGTATGCTTACCCATGAGCTGAACTGGAGAGACAGTGTTTAGTATTTTCCCACATCCATGGGTTAGCCCTCTTCCCTTTTCAGACCCAGCCACATCACCATGTTTGTGAGCTGTGTTGTTCAGATAAGTGGTCTGATTAAAATCACTGGAATAAGCTCTGTGTTTAGGCCACTTAGTATGTGCAAGATGAGCTCTGACTGGGATGCTCTGGGTAATTTTTTAGATTTTGCTATATTTTCTACCTTTGGAGCAAGAAGCATCTGCCCATTCCTTCTTAATTGCTGGTCAGTCTGTGTTCAGCCAACTGGCGGCTGGTGGGAATGAGATGTCTGTGAAGGTTAAACACATTTCTCAGTCACATAAGGGAACCAGCTACATTTATTGATGTTTAAGTGACAATCTCAATCTGGGTCCAGCTGTCTAGCAGGATTGTAAAGTGAACTGAGGTCATGGGTCTCCAGACAGGCTCCTTTTGGTGTATGTTTTTTTCTAAGTTGAAGAAATGCAATATGAAGAGAAAGTGGTGTTTTGCCTTTTTTTTTTAATATAGGACAGCCTGAATATGATCCTTTAGTCATCTTAAGCATTGAGTGAAAGGCATTCAAATAACCTCCTATTTTTTTTTTTTATTATTACTAAGCAAGTGCAATAGCTGAGTAGTGATGTGTTTTTCTCTTAAACCTGTGAAACAGTATTTTCTAAGCAAGTGCAATAGCTGAGTAGTGATATCAGCAAATATGTTCAACAGTTTTTCTTCTTTGTTTTTTCCATGCAAAGCAAATAGCAGGAGTCACCTCCTAAAAAAGTGCAAGTACTTTCTTAGTTAAACATCACTGGACACTGAAGAGATGGGTTCTGTTCTTAAAATCACCAGCAGCACTTCCAGTGGAGAGTAAATTTACTGAGTAAATATCCCTGGGGAGAAGCTGCTAATTAAGGAACATGTTTCTAAGCCAGCTGCTCTTAACCGACAAAACAGTGGTTCATTTTTAAATATCTAGGCTATGAAAAGGGACACTGCCACACCGAAACTGTGCAAGTTCCCAGAGATAGATTTTGTGGTAGAGAGGATGGAAAAGTGTCATGTGCTTTTCTGCAATCAAGAGTGAACAAACATTTATACCTTATGAGCTGCAAATGGCTTTCAAGCTAAATACTTTAATTTTTTTTAATTTTTTTTCATAATAGCCACATCAGTAGCCTCACTAATACATTCCACCCTTTGTTTAATTTGTGCTTTCCTTAATTATTTTCTCTTTCAGTTATAGCTTAGGTGAGTCTGGAGAGTGCATTTGGTGGTGTAGTTAAAGTCTAGCAGTCCAGCAAGGGTGGCTGCCAGTTTGAGACAGCTGTAAGAAGTTCTGCTGGTCCTAAACACTTTCTTCTGGGTGACTCTGAGGCAACAAGACATGCAGGGGTAGTCCAATGCCCTTTTATCTAATGCAGTGTTTCACTACTTCATACATACACATTTTCCCCAAATCAGAGTTTCAGCTGCCCTGGTTTAAATGTATAAATGATGTTACACAATGGTGATAAATTTGTACATTTTAGGTGTGCCACCCACATGTGCTCCCTGAATTAACCTCAGCTTCTCTGAGCGGAGCAAGATGTCTTGCCAGCTGCTCCAGCCAGTTTAAGTCATTAAAAAGTGCTGTTGAAGTTGGCGAGAGTTGTTGGGTTCAATTTGGGCTTGTTTAAAACCAGCTTCCGTAAATAAACGTCCTGCAGAGAAGTCACAGACTCCAACAGATGCCATTCCCTTCCTTGTTGTTTGGTCCTTCAAGATTAAATGACAGAAGACCTGTGGTCCTGGTGACATATGTGACAAGAATTTTACTTGAGAATGATGGATTTACAGACCAAATTCCTGGTATCCATTTCTCTTTTCTGCAAATCTGCTTTAATCTTTTTGCCAAATACCTAGCTCTGGGTAAGATCTTTCAAACAAGGGTGTCTTTTCCTGAGCTAGAACACTCTGTGTAACATTTTCCCTTTTCTAGATGATGATTTAAAAATAACTGATTTTCAACACAAGCTTTGGCAGTCCAGAATGAATGTAAAGTTGGTGGGCATAGGCCACAAAGCCAACAGATTATTTCTGACATTCCACTCAGGCACTGCTGTAGATGAAGCCAAAAGAAAGGCAGCTCTCCTGCTAACATGTTCAATCAGCACAGGTTTGGGACATAGAATATGTAACACCATGACCGAGGTATTTCTTCACACTGTGCAGTCTGGGAATATGTTTTTGTTCTTCAGACTGAACACTTTGAAATCTCTAACCAGTTTTATATCCTTATTACCACTAGACTTAAGAGCTGCTACAGCAGCTTATCCTCAGATAAAGGAAGCAGTTTGAAGGCCCCATGCTATTCCTGTGGCTGCCTGGAGGTTGGTTATGCTGACACTGATCATTAGTGTTCTTCTAGCAAGTACAAGTGCTGTAATTCATCATCATCAAAAGAGTGTCCTGGGAGTGTTCTGTTTCAGAAACGCCACCTCAGACTTAGTCATCAGCATGGGATGGCATAAATGCTGCCCTTTGGTCTCTGTTTCCCAGGACTTCCCTCTGCACAAGGGAACCCCCAGGAATCCTGTTAAAATGGCTCTTAGTTGTTTGATGTCATCAGGGAGATGTCACTCAGCCCTACAATCGTGGATTTTGGTATTGCAGGTTGCAGACTGAAGACCACAGCGATGTGCAGCAAGCCAGCTTTGACACTGGCAGTAGCAGGGCAGCCCACAAGGAATCACTTCAGGAAGTGCTGAAAAGAGGCCAAGCTGTGCTCAGTAACTGTGGCAAAGCTAAACTCGCTCACCTCTCAGGCTGTTCTAGAAGCAGAATTCAAAGCTGAAGGGGATGGATAACTACAGTAATCATGTGTGAATCTACTCTGATGTTGCTGGGTTAATGTGCCCAGTAAAATTTTCCAGCCCAAGACCTAAAGAAAGATCTCTTTCTTTTCCTTTCCCTTCCTCATTTAGTGACTTAATAGCAATTGCATCCAGCAATTGGACATACATTAGAGAAGGAGCACAACTGGCTGTGCATTGCTAGAGCATTATGACACTCCAGGTGTGCATGCTAAGACATGGAGAGCTGAAAAGAGGATGACAGGCATTTGAACAACAAGACTGACAGAAATTACACTGCTCATGGTTAGTGTGAACCCCTATTGTGAGGCAAAAATGATGCAAAATAGAGAATAGGGAGAACAGAGCTGGTTTATGCACTGATTTCCATTTGCAGTTGTTGACACTGGGCTGATGTGATGGGGAAAATCAGTGGACCAGATAATCAAAATTCAGAGGACAAAATAAAATTCTTAATAATAATTCTAATTAAAAATCCATTTACTTTGCTTGTCAAGTAATAAAATGGCAATTTAATCTGCCAAGAAAATTATTCTGTAATCTGAACACAGAAGTTTTGGTACTGAATGCAAGACAAAATCAGCTCTCATCTACAATGGTGAAAATTCAAAAACACCTCGAGAGATGAGCCCATGTACTTCTGGTTTATATTAATGCAAATTTGGCCCACGGCAAAATGCCAACTTGAATTCAGTAGTTTCGAAGAGCAGCTGTCCATAAAAAAAGTTGCCACTGTAACTCAAAGCAATTTGACAAAATAAAATGCCATTCACTGATCTCTTTACATGATTTAAGGTGAAATTGCACCACTATAGAAAGTAAGATCTGTTCTTAATGGATGCCAAGAGCCTCCTCCAGTGTCTTCCAACAAATGGAACAGATGGTTTCTGGTTTAAAATCAGTGCTTCCCCGACAAAGTCAATGGGTAAATCCCTGTTTGCGGCAGCTGAGAGCCTGGATAGACTGCATGTCGTGCTGGCTCCCTTTGAACACAGATGTGCTGGTTGCTGTTGTTGATCACCTGCGTGCAGTAGTACCAATTATATTTTATGTACATGTGTGTTCATAGCATTCAAAAAAAGCAGAGAAGTTTTTTTCACATTTACAAACTAAGGTCACAGACGACACCTAGGCCCTGTTCCATTTTTTGCTTTATATCCCCTTCAAAGGCTCCAGGTAAGAGGCAGCCTATAAAGTGCTTCTGCTGAGACATGATTTTTAGTTTGGACCAGTCTGTCAGACTGTCTTATTTTAGTTCCAGCTTATTCTGTGTGGTCATCTTGGCTGTGGTGTGCAGGGTCAGTCAACCTTTCCACTTTTTATCAGCTCTCCCACTGCCCAGAGCAAATCTGAAGAACTTCCTTGCACTTGGGCTTCTTTTCTCATGTATTTCTAAAGTGTTTCTAAAGTGTTTACACTGTTAATCCCTGTTGATGCATCTTTCGTTCAGTACCAGATAATGTGATTGTGATTTAGGTTTGGACCTTTGAGTGTGACATTCATGGTGACAGACAGCACCTCCTTCCCCTCACTGTGCAGTGAGGGTTGGGAGCTTTGCAGTATGATTTGGGGCAGCTGAATTGGGACCTATAATATCACACTGAATAATTCAGCAGTTTTTACTGACCTTGATCTCTTCACAAATTCCCCTCTGATGTCCATGACTATGTGTGAGAGTGAAAACACCTCTTATCTTTTTTTTTTATTTTCACTTTAAAATTTTTCCTGATCCAGTAGACCTCTCAATCAGCTAAAAAAAGCCTTCATCCTACTAGTTCATTCTCATTTTCCCTCTTAATTTTGGAAGCTTTTTTCCTATCCTACAAATCCCAGAGAGTGTCAGTGCTCATCTGGGATATGCAGAATTTTGTAATACTTTTTTTAAAGTACAGCTCTTAGGAGGAAAACATCCTGGCAAGGGAAAAGGAGGAGGAATGATCTTAACTGGACTAGGGGTTCTATCTTGAAGGACTACCAACTTCACTGTGAGGTGTGTAGGGGTTGGGAAAATCCCTGTTCTGAAAATCGTCAGGAAATAAATGCAGGACCCTTTCTCAGGGTTGGGGTGCTGTCAGCATTCATTTTCTCTTTGGAGACAGTAAAAAATAGCACCTGAAAAGCTTTTTAACTCTATGGTACTACAGTTCCATGAATTTTGGTTGCTGATGCATAAAAAGAGTTCAAAAATTTCAGATTTTTTTTTTCTCTCAGCTACTTAATTCTCAGAAAAGTATGATTGAAATGATTTTACCACAATAGATTCTTTTCCTTTTAGATTATGCCATATGTAGCCACTTGTGTGTGTGTGTGTGTATTCATTCTCTGTAGTGATTTGGTGAAGAACTAAAATTCATACTAGATTCCTTGTTTTCTTGTGCATTTTGATTTGTTATGGTACTGTTATTTATCAGAAGTCACAATGCTTTTTTTGGTAGCAAGATTGAATGAGATGTTTGGCATTCATTTTTATAATAATTAATTAATTCCTTCAAATATGTTAGAAGTAAAAGTAAAAATACTTCTTTATTACATATAAATGATAATGCAAGTACAGGCCTTTAACTGTTTGAAATTAGGTTATCATTCTCCCAGTTGTCACTGTCTTCTGTGTTGTCTGTTACATCTGGATGAAAAGGAATGATAAAACCCAGCATTATTAGTTTAATAGAGCAGTGCAAGCCCTGCATGCCCTCTGCTGGAAGTGATCCCTCACAGGATAATGTGGATCAGCTTCTGGCCGTGCTCAGTGCCTGACCTGCACACAGACACACTCCCCTTTGACACACTTAATTACTCATTAAGTTACGTGTCTCCGGAGCAGTTTGCTAACCCACTGGGAAGGAAAGCTCCTCCAGTGCATTATTTTCTTGACATTTTTCATTACCGTTTGGACTCTTTCAACCTCCTTCTTGACTTACTAACCTTGTTACTCCATTGCAATAAAAAGAAAATTACTTATTTGTTGTGTAATGTTATTGAATGATATTGCATTACTGACACGGGTTTTATACATGCAATTTTGCTGTGCTTTTAAGGAAGTTTACAGGTCCGATACAAGCTGAGTAAGGATGGGCTCCTCATTTTCACCATTGACTCTGGAAATTTTGCCAACCGAGAGCTGCACCATGTGAAGATTAACAGGGAAGGCAGAGAGCTCGTCATCCAGGTATTCCGTGGCTTATGCTGCATGCTAAATTATACATCAGGCCACAAACACTGGCACAGGTTGCCCAGAGAAGCTGTGGATTCCCATCTCTGGAAGTGTTCAAGGTCAGGTTGGATGAGGCTCTGAACAACCTGGTCTAGTGAGAGGTGTCCCCGTCCACAGCAAGAGGGTTGGAACGAGATGGTCTTTAAGGACCTTTCCAACCCAAGCCATTGTATGATTCTATGAATTCTGGGAATCAGACTCCCTGATTTCAGTGCCTGAAAACCGTCAGGAAGCAAAGCTTTCACACCGATCCAGCAGCAGAACAGCCCTTTGAGCAAAGCTCCACCTAGACACTATTCAAAGAGTGCCCAACTGTGGTATTTTTGATTGAGGGGTCCTTCCCTTGCTTCTGACAATCTGTGAATTAGGAAACACCTTTGGCCAGAAATTCTTCTGGACCACTGGAGTGGTTCTGGGGCTTAGGAACATCTGTGTGATCTGTAGTCTCCATTGAAACACATAGTATGGATCATGAAAAAGCTGTATAAGTGAGAAAAAAGCTGAGGAATTTAATTTCAGTTAGGGTATGTTTCCCAAGGGAGGTTGTGACCCCAGCTGCCTTATCCTCTCACAGGAAAGGAACAGCTGAGGGAATAGAGGGTGCAGTCACCATGTACATGGCAGTGCCCCATCCTAGAAACTAGAAGCAAGCCATGCTGAGTGTGACAGCCTCATGAGAGACAAAACCTGTCCTCTGCCTTGTTTCCCTGTATCACCTGTTTTTCCAAGGCAGGGAGAAGAGGACCATCTTACTGCTCCTTCTGCTTTTCTTCTAAGGCTAATTATAGCAGTTCATATTGCAAAACAGGTTGGCTAGATCTGTGCAAAAATCATTTAACAGGGAAGGGTGGCAGAATCTATAGAGAGGTTGTATCTTAAGGAATAGAATGAGAAGAAAAGAGAAACATGCAGTGCTGCATTTTTTTTTTCCTCTACAGTTTCCATCTCTGGGGGTAAAATAACACATCACACAACTGCTGTGGGTAGGCCTCATTATCTAAGAAGAAGGTTTATGCTAAAAGCCAGGGTTTTCCTCAAGTACTAGTCTTCTATTGTCTGCTGCTCTGTGGTTTTCTTCTCTGCAGAACTAATTCTTCACAATACATTTCTAGAGTGGCCTCCTTTGACTGTATTCTGAAGTGACTAGACGTGGATTTTGAGAAGCAGGGGGATTTCAGGGTCAAACATTTTTAGCTTTTTTACAGGGGAAGTTTCTTCAAAGTCCTTTATATGACTATTCTGGTATACCTTTCAGCCTCTCCTGCTAAAATCAAAGCACATTCACTTTGCTGTCTTTAGCAGCTGAATAACGCTTGGGGGCAGAATTAACTGATTTGCAGCTGAGAACCTTCCCAGAAGTTTGCGGTACAATGAGATCTAGGGGTGTCCATGTGCTGTTGTACTGAAGTAATTTTATTGACCTCTTCCAGGTTGATCAAGTTCTCAAACTCAAACACAACTTTTCTGAGATTGATTTTAAGGCCATTAAGTCACTCACCTTCGGCAAGGTCACAGGTAGGTTCTACTAAAAATATTCCTCATTCATGAGTTGTTGTAGTGCTCGAATTAGCCTGTGCTGTGTGTTGGGTTTTTGATGGAACTGGGGGTTTGTTTGGATGGTTTTGCTGTAAGAGTTGGCCTGAGCATTCCAGTACTTCTATTTATGTATCTCATCAATGCAAAACTTTGGCAGCTTTACTTGTTTGCACCAATAGCAATATTAAGTATTCCCATTGCTCCCTCCAGTGAAGTGATTCACACAGCCTGTGTGGCTGCACAGGGCAGCATCCTAGCCTAATGATACCGTTTTGCTGACTGCAGCTTGCTCCTCTCCAGCCATTTCTGCTTCCTAATGATAAGAACAGCACAATGAGCCTTCATCCTCTCTACGTTTTTTCACTGACAGTCTTTTTCCATTTGAATTCTGCAAGGAATATTGCATATAGCACTTAGGCTACAATTCTGCATGTTCTGTACATGGACCTTCTTGATCTTTACTCCTCCACACTACAAAGCCATTACCAGACCAGGAAAATCCTGCCTGAAATTTGGAAAATAGAACTCCTTTTTTATTGTCAAGTATGTCATATTCCTTTATATAAGAGTTTTGTTCTTTCCCAGCAAGATTCTAAATGCTTCCTTCTTTGCAGACATTTCAGTCCTTTGTTCAAATTGGACCTCCATATCAAGCCTGACATCTGTCTCACCACTGCAATTTTATATGTTTCATTATTAGCACACGAGGCCTGTGGGACTGGCAGCTAGACAGAAGCTACAGACATCCTCTAGTGCCTGCTTGTGCAGTGTGACTCTGTAGAATGCCAATAGTGCATTCTGCATCACATTTTATTAAGCAGATTAACAGCAGGACCTGATTATCCCTTTAGTTATATATAATGGGGGTTTTTGTAGAATGCAGCTATCTTCCAAGCCTTGGTGGACAGGTTTGGGCACCTGAGTTTTCAGCCCAATTCAGAGCTAAGCAGAAACTCTCATTTTGTCAATGGTCAGCTGTAGTGCTGAAAATCTAAAAGAACATTACTTATCTTGACCTCTACCTAGAACTCCAGCTATAGACACCAAATCAATACAGCAAGGATTTTCTAACCAGAAAGATGGAAGGTAGCACAAAGACCTTCAAAAATGTAGCCAGCAAGCTGACATGGTGCAGCTCAGCATTATGGAGAGAAACTAGATTTAGTCACAGAAATATGATTAACTTCACAAGTGCAAGTTGTTGCAAAGCCAGAAAGCCCAGGTGTATCTCCTAAGGTCAGGCATTCAGTTCCACTGAACACCACCGACTTTTCTCCTTCTTTTATTTCTCTCTTGCCCCAAAGTTTATTGGGATTTTGTTTTATTAATAACAATAGTTCATATTCTGTAATGACACTAAAGCCATAAACTTGCCCATCCAGGTGGTGAAAGATATTATTGCTGTACCGGAAATCACACAATTCATCCCAGCAAGCCACTTTAATTCCAGCTTAATCCCAACTCCAGTTCCTTTTTCATACACTAAGTGAATTTTGACAAACTTTTTCTTCTCTACCAGGATTTAATTTTCCAGGTTTTATCCCACAGCTGTAGCTTTGCTGAGTCGAGTCCTTGTGCCTTCACAAAGTCACAGATCTTCTTCAGTCTTCTCCCTCCAGGATAACCAGTCCCAGCTCTCTCAGTCCTGCCTTCATAGGAGAGATGCTCTGGTCCCCAAATCATCTTTGCAGCCCTTCACTGAACTCAGTCCAGTAAATCCATGGCTTTCTCCCACTGAGAAGCTGTCTTTCTCTGCAAAGCTGCTTTCCAGCTGGTCAGCCTCAGCCAGTGCTACTGGATGGGGTTCTTTCTAACCCAAGTGCAGATCTTTGCATTTCCTTTGTTGAACTTCAGTGTTCTTGTTTTCTCATTCCTCCAGCTTGTCAGTGTCCCTCTGAATGGTGACACAACCGTCTGGTCTTCAAATGCTCTTCACAATTTTGTATCTTCTCTGAACTTACTCAGGTTACACATTATTCCATGCTGGGAGAAACAAAACCAAACCAGAAGTTCCCACTGCCACAGTGTTAGCAGTATTGCTTTATTGTACAAAGAGGAGAGCTGGACACTTAACATTTTGGGAATGTATTACATAAATATGTTAACACATCATTTATACCCTTGTATGGTAAAATACTGACTATTGCTTCATTTAATGGTGGCTCACCCAGTGAATACAGGTGACTTGAAACAATATCTGCCAAGTTCTTCTTTCTCATTGCTCATGGCCTCAGCAGAGCATATACTTCCAGAGGCATGTGATGCTTTGGAGTAGACCAAGACTTCCTGTAGCATTTATTTTGGATGCCACTGGGATTACACACCTAAAGGCATTCATTAGGAAATTTAAATGTCCACTGAAAGAGAACCATGTGAAAAACCCTCTGTTCTACATGTCCTACATATCTGTTGTCCTTTGTCATATCTTTTGCTAAAGCCTTCTATGTATAATATGGAGTCAGAATTCTTTTTCACGGAGTTTCATGTAAACCATAGCCGATGTTTATTTAACCGTCTTTTCTGTTTTTCATTCCTTTTGTGATAAGAGGAAGTTTGATGAGCAGCCTTTTTCTCCAGTGGGATTGAGGAGGAGGTGACATGTCCTCCAATCCCTTGTGGAATTGAAAACCCTAAAAAGTATCAGAAATGTAAATAAAGCTTCTCTTTTTTCCTCTTTCTGCTGAACCTAGCAGGTGTGAGAGTTTCCTTTATTGTGCCTTTACTGGCACACATATCCATGCTGTAATCTTAAAATCTGTCTCTCTTCATTCCTGTCACACCACTGCTCATTTGTCTGTTTTAACAGCCTGATCCTGGCTGCCTAATCAGATGATTTTACCACCTTCTTTCTTGACTCCACCATTAATTTTCCACTGACTGAGAGGTCTCAAAGAGGTCTTCCAGCAGGACATCATAAAAGCTTGAAACTTCTTCCTCACCAGATTTTCTTATGATAGCCATTTTAGCACAGCTGGAACTTTTGAAAAGTGTACTTTTATACAATGACCAGTTTTTTTTAATAATGGTGTTTCCCCTGCTTCTACTCCCCCCACCCCCATTACACTTTTTTTTAGGTACTTACACTCTAATATTTTTTTCCTTCTTTTCAAACTGGCTATATTTTTTCCAATGGCTGCCTTACACCCAGCTCTGAATTCTGGGAAAAAAAACCCTCTGTTTAAGGCAGAGGAGTCTCACCTGGAATTCAAAACATAGGGACACTCACTCTGCCACAAACTACTTGAATGACCTTGGGTAAGCCATTTATGTGCAGATATAAAGGTAAGCAGGCATTTTATTCCCACTGGAACCAGTCTGAGCTTTACTATCTCCCTTCTCTATCAGTAAAGCATAGATAATAGAACAGCCTTGCATCAGAGGGGCGCTGGGAGGATAAAAGCATTAAAGGCTGTGAGCTCTTCAGATATACAGTAATGGGACCATATAGCTGCCTTGGAAAGATCAATCTAAATATAAGTGTGGCTTTGAAGACAAGGGAGTAAAAGGAAGCATCATTCAAGTAGCCAGCAGACGTCTGTTGAATTCATCCTCACAGAACCCAACAGCAATAGAAAAATATTATTATCCTGTAGTTTGTTGTCATTTTTACTTCACAAATAGAGAGTCAGGACACAAAAGGACCTATCCAAAGCTCATCAGTATCAATGGGAGTTTTTCCCTGGACTTCAGTGAATACTGGATTCAGGCCCCAAGTGGGTCATACAGTTTATGGCAAAGCCTCAGTGAAATCTTAACCAGAGTCCCAGTTCATTTACTTTAAGTGCTCCTTGCAGAGATCATGCTGCTGTATTTAACCACACGAACATTCTGACCTAACTGTGAGGCTGGCTCTGCTTTGAACAAGGGATTGAACTTCATGACCTTCAGAGCTGTCTTTCAATTCAAATTATTTTCTAGTTCTCTGATCTCAGTGACACATTTTTATGTGTTTAGGTGTTGTCTGCAAAAAGCTGCTATCCCAGTGGAAAATATAATTTATTTGTTTGCAGGTTTACCTTAATGAATCCCTGAAAACTTCATACTGTGCCCCAACGTGTCTAAATTTTTCACATTATTGTCCCTGGGAAAAATAATCTCTGATGCAGAGAAGTGAATTTCATTGTCTCTGTATTTGCTTCTGAGCAATTTAATATAGTAGCTGTGTAGGGATACCAGAGTAGAAGGGTAGCACTGAAAGAATTCAAGAGGATTTTGAAGAAAAAGGTTGCAAGTATTTCCTTAGAACTTATTAGCATTGAGCTAATTTATTTGTGTCTTCAAAAGTGATCAATTAGCAAACCTTCCCACACTGGTAAGATAAAGGATTGTGCATTCTAGCACAGGAAAAAAATATCTTTTATCTCTAAAGCCTGAGCTAGAACGCATTCAAGTTTCCACTGAGTCATTCAGCTTTGATATAAAGTGTACGTAAAAGAAAGTTTATCTGGAAAGTAGTTTTATTAAAATTATTATGTAGGTGCAATACAATTCTTATGATTTCTACAATAGCTTTTCTTATTAAAAGTTCATGAGGAAGAAATGGAATCTATACACTGAAGAGATCACAGAGCAATTCATCCAAGAATATTTTATAGGGGCAGATGGTAATGGGATAATTAAATCACAAGGGGTAAGTTGTCATTAACTCTGAAACAAAAAAGCTGCCTTAAAGAAGTGCCTCCTTTTAAAGAGTTTCTATGAAAAATGGTAAAGTCCTTTTTTTTTTTTTTTTTTTTTTTTTTTTTTTTAATGGAAAGACATTCCCTTTTTCAAGCTCACCAGATCACAAGTTGCAGTTTAAACAATACAACAATGGCTGCGAGAGATATTGAGTGGACTCTTCTAGTCACTGCAAAGCTCATTTCTTTACTTCAGACTCTTGCCCTAAATACCTATCTTTTAGACAGACCATATTGTGAACAAAGATGTCTTAGGTGAATTTTAGGGTGCCTTTAAAAGTCACTGGTTTTCCTCCTAGTAGCCTAGTAGAGCATTAATGAAAATGAAAATTACTTCATAAGATAAAAGAGGAGAGGCTTTTGGGACCAAGATGGCAAGCTCTTAAAATAAGCAAAGTCTGGCTACTCCAGGCACTCCAAGCAATCCAAAGTCTAAGCTAATAATGCCATCAAGTCTCTATCAAAAAGAGACCAAATCTATTCCAACTTTTTCCCCAGCAATATAGTTTTCCATATGATCGTAACACCATGCTTTAATACATGTTTTCTTGATGACAGTGCTGCCTAAATAAGTGTCCAAGGTCATCTGCTTCTACCCAGAAGTTTTATTTTTAGACTGCATTCTTGCTATTTGAGTTGATTTTAGCTGTCTTCTTCTGGGAAAAACACATATTCTTTTGCACATTATCTCTCCATCTTCTTGCATGTTTTCTTTTTTTATAGATTGTGTTTTCAGCCCATGCAGAATCACATAGGACTGGTTGTATTGTGACAGATTAGGATTCAAATGTCAAATATGACATGTAACAAATTTCACATTACAACTCCAAGCAGTGCCTCGTTTTCAATGATAAACTGTCTTTGAGAAAACATAAAAATGTATGTCTTAAATTATCTCTGCAAAGCCTAATGAAACAAAAATTCTTAAATGTTCCACTTGGCACAAAATGTTCAATTGCAACAAAGCAAATCCAGACTCCTTGTGCTGGTTTGGGCATTTTGTTCTTCCTGGGAAGACTCATGAGAAGTGCCTTTACTTTGCTCTTGCTGTTCCTTGCTTTTTCAGAAGTGCTTTGGAGGGGTACTGAATGTCTGGAGCCTGTCACCTGTTCAAATTCATTCTGTCATTAATCAAGAGTCAAACTGGTTGAGCTCGGTTATTGTAACCAGGAAAAACTTCTGTGGTTTTCACTCCACAGTCTTTGTGGCAGACTCACGCCAGGAAATGAGATTATTCCAAAGTTACATTTTTGGGTTCCAGGCTAATCCAAGATAGGCTTTCCACCCTTTCTAAATGAATGATTAATGTCAACAATGTTTACAGAGATTGTTGATGGACAGAGCAGCACATTTTTCAAGGTACCTGCACAGGGCCTTGTAGTCAGCTCTTCTGAGACAGGTGCGGTGTGTGGAGCCTACAAATGTCTTTTACCTCAAGGTCGTGGGGTCAAATCTGGTGACAATGTCCAAGAAGTAATCTTGCCAGTCTTGTTCAGCACCTTGGCAAAATGAGGCTATGGATACACTTTAACTCCCACAGAATCGTATTTCTATATCTCAGACTTAAAAAACCAGAACAACCAGAGCTTCAGCATACAGAGTAAATTCCCCTTTGTGTTTCTACCTGTGATTCATTTAGATTAATTAATTAATTAGGACATAGACTATTAAAACAGGCTATGTCTGCTTTCACTGGTGTTAAAAAATATTTCAGTTAAGGAAATCTGTAATGGTCCTTCCTGGATGTAAGGGAGCACACAAATAAATTTTGGGGTCAGGTTTAAGTTTCTGAATGACATAAAATTAATATTTATAAAGAACAAAAATATATTGAATAATGCTTATGGTCCTGTTTTATACAATGATACCTTTAGAAAGAGGGTGTTTCACCCACTCCCTCTGCACAAAATAACACTTTTGATTTCTCTCTGGTTCCAGTTACCTGTCCTACTTGTTATCATATACAACGTCAATTTGCTGTTTCATTACTGAGCAGATTAACACTTGGTCCTAGGGAATTCTCATGGAATTCTATTCATGATGAAAATTAATTTCCCATTACTGAGATATGAAGGCCTAAAATTGCTTTATTTAAGATCTTAAAGCAAGTGTGTTGTATGTGGCAGAGATGTATAATGAAGCAGCAGTGGAACAGAATGATTTTGTGAATTGGAATAAATCAGCACATAAGTTATGTTGATACAATCCATTAAGTTTAAAAAATACAAGCACATGTTAGACTTAATCCTCATTGACATGGAAAGCCATTGCAAATACATGGAAAACCAACATAAAGCTTGCTGAGCTGTGAGGTTGCAGCTTCCAGGGATCAACTACAGGACCCAACGAGAAGCCAGGCCAACTTATGCACAACTCAGCAGGTAAAGCTTAAAAATTACTTCCTAAATGTAGGTGTAAACTTAATTTGTGGAGAATGAGTAGTTTAAATTCTAAAAGCTGGAAAAGATTGCCTTCTTAGTCTCTGTGTAGAAATTAGCCAAAATAACTCATTCTCCAGTGCTGAGAGCAGAAATGCAATGCTGAAATGTCAGATCAAACCAAGCCAGCAGCAGCAATTCAGTGTGATTTTCCAGGCCAGTGAAATGCGTGGAAAGATTCACTGCATTGCCAGGTCAGAGGGAGGCCACTCAAGTTTCTCATGACCTTGGCTGCAGCACAGACCACAGAACTTCACCAAGTTCCTTCTCACTGAGCGCTGTGTCACGCAGTGAAAATGCCTTTTGGAAGAACATTTTATTGTGATGCAAAAACTCCAAAGGACAGAGTGTCCTTTAATGAGCCTTTCATAGAGCTAACCATGTCATAATCACAGATTTACATTATCCTCTCAAGAATTCAGAGGGCAGCACAAGTCACTCGCATCCAAGTTGTGCAGCTTTCTTCCTGAGAACAGTGAAAGCTCCCCCTTTCTGACAGACACTGGGCACACACCTAAAGCTGTATGATAAAGCAAACTGTATCTGTGCACGTGGAATTTTTACCAGAGGACTCTGGGGTTGTTCTTGGTTTGTTCTTTTGATTTCTTTTTTTTCCAAATTTCAAAGTCTTTCAACAACAAGTCTCTGAGTTGTCATTCATGCAAAGCTTACTTTGACAAAAGACTTGTGGAACTGGCCCTTAATGCAACTTTTAAAAATGCCTACAGAAGTGCTGAATTTTTGACTTTTCAAACTACTGTACCATGAAAAAGGAACTCATTATTTCTTAGGCTTTACCTTTTGCACACTGGGGCAAAACAGAGCAACTTAGGTTGCCTGGTGTATAAAAGATACCAACAAATTCACCTTTTGTGTCAGAGCTAAGAAAACAATAAAGCCTGAGAGTAGGAATGTTTACAAAGGGTTTTATAAATTCAACAAAGATGGCAAATACTGTAAATCAGTCTTTTCATATATATAAACCTTCTTGGAGGATCTTGGAAGCAATTCTTTGTCTGTTTTATAACATCTCAGCCAAAATCTCATTAAAAACCTGAATGCAGTCAATTCCTACACACTTTCAGAAGAGCAAATGTGAACTTCTGCAAGATTGCAGGTTTTCCAGTGGCAAAGCCTCACTGTTTCCCTTCCCATTTTGCAGCCCAGAGGCTGTGCCCATGACAGCTCTGCAAACTGAGCATTTCTCCTCTAAGACCTCTGGGAGAGCAAGCTCATACTGTAACTTGCTTTGCTGAGAAACAGCCAAACTCTTCCGTGTTATACTTCCACAAAGACACTCAAACATAATTAGAAATCTTTCTCGGCTAATTCCCTCTGGCTGCATGGCATAACAGTCACAGATCTTGAGCACAAAAATAATGTGGGATTTTGGCTGGCTCTGAGATTTCTCTGTATTTTCTTATACAAAAAAGAAGTTTATGTAATTAAAATAGTAATGTCAGCTTTGAGAGAAGGCTTTTTTTTGTTTGTTTCCTAAATCCTGACCACTTATAAAATCCTTGTGTTTGACTAATAATGGAAAAATTGGACCTTATGTTAAGATTTAGCATCTTATTCTTTCAAGATTTGAAAAACAAACTTGAAAAGCTAGGAATCCTTATATCCCAATGTCACTGGAAGTATTCCCAAAACTTTCCATGCTACAATGTTAGGTTTTTTTCATTAGCAGGTATTTTTTTGAGACTTTGAATAAGTTTTGATACTGTATCTGTGTGCATTTGTAGTTCCTTTTCTTGTTTGATTGACCTAGATGTAAAGCGCATCATGTTTGAGACCTCTGAGCAGCATGAATTTCAATTTCTGGAAAGTAAATAAATGTGAGTTTGGAGAAAATAGAAGATGGCTTGACTGTCCTTCCCTGACTTTCCCAAACAATCTTTGGTATTAAAACTTCTGGAACTAAATTTTTTACTGTGAATGTGGTTATATGATGTGCTATATAGTGTCCAGACAGTAGAGAAAATGGATGAGGAAAAAGTGCAGTGCAGGTTTTCATGTCCAAGACAACTTAATTCAAGGTAAGTAGCATTATAGAGGAAGGACTAGGATTGGGAACCTCATGGGTCAGGCCAGGGAGAACTTGTAGGCTGCTAAAGGAGAACTTGAACAGTTGAAACTGGATAATAGATGTAAAAGGGGTGGGTAAGGCAAAACAGGATTCATTTTCTTAACGCCTTCCTAAAACAGTCGATTGCCAGAGTGTTTTTCTGTTTTACTGCAGACAATTTGTCACTGGACCCTGAAGTCTCAAAGGCAAATGCCTATGGTTTCACGGGCTGCCTGTCCTCTGTTCAGTACAACCACATCGCTCCCCTCAAAGCTGCCTTACGCCATCCCAGCGTTGCTCCCGTGACTGTCCGAGGTTCCTTGACTGAATCCAGCTGTGCGTCCATAATGGAAGGTGATGTGAACACAGCGACCACAATATATTCTTCATCAGGTACGTGCTGCCGGGAGGGGATTGCGGAGTTTAAAGGATACTGTAGAGTGAGCTTTCCTTCCCTTTTGCTGTAATGCAATTGTGACAGTATGAATAGTGAAACTGGGAAGTTGCCTTTTCTCTCAGAATTAAGAGTCTTGAGGATGGGCATCAGGATTAGTCAAGGCTTCCCCCTAAATTGCTAGTCTGAAATGGTGTTTTCAGACTAAGTTCCTGGATCACCTAAAACATGCCTAGAACAAACAAAAAAGTCCCAGAGCTGAAGTGGAAAAGCATTGAAAGTTTGGTTATACACCCAATTTGTCATTCCTGTCCACCCCAGGTAACTCCGGTGCTGCAGATCTCAAAGGAGAACATAAATGTTTACACAAATTCCATATCCCAGTGGTGATGAAGCAATAGAAGTCAGACAAAAAACAGTCAAATTTTTTCCCACCCTAACAGAAATGAGCAAAAACTGTTGTACAAACCCCTTGGCGTGTGTGTGACTTCCACTGAATGCTTGTACTCCATTCTCTTAGACTAAAGAGAGGGAGCACTACTTGAGCAGTACCAGCAAGATGATCCCAATAGTTTGTATATCTTTTGCAATCCTGAAGCTGTCCTCTGGGAATCTGAAGTATTTTGCATATGTGAATTTGTATGCAGAGAAGGAAACTGAGAGCAGCTGGAAATGCTGTCACCATGAACAGGGACAATCAAGTTGCTGCTATAGTCACCAGTCAATGTGGAAGAATTCTTAATGACCAGAAAGGGGTACAAATTAAGGGCTGTTTTTTGCCCCTTGACCTATAAAGCTACTTTCTCTTTTTTGATAACTAATAAAACTCTGGTTTAGATCATAATACAACTCCTTTGACATTTGTACTTGCATCAAATCCCCATTTCCTGCAGCTTCTGCCTAAGATATTCACCAGAAAACAAATGATGCTATTAGCATTCTGCATAGGGAAAAAGGCTGCTGATTACTCTGGAGAGTGGCTGCCAGTGTGCATGTGCTCCTCCCCAGCCCCCCACTTCCTTTTCACTGCCTGGAGTTGTCTGAGGTGTCTGCTCTGACGCACAGAGAAATCTGTCTTGTGAGCCCTGAATGGGCAGTGATACTGAAAATATGAACTCTTTGCCCTGTGATTTGTCACCTCAATGATCTAATTTTTCTAAGGAGTTTAGAAAGCAGTAAAACCTGAGGCTCACTTCAGGACCGAACACAGAGCAGAGTGTAGCATTTGAACTTAAATATTTAAAGCATACAATCAGTTGCAGTCTACTGTCAAGGTTAAGCACTGTTGCATCAGAAATGCAGAATTATTATAAAAACCCATGCCTGTCTTTGCCACTCTGTGCTCTAAAATATGATTTCCTCTCAATGTGATGAATTATCTGACATTCCAGTCTCACTATTCACACTGGATTTGATTAAAGGCTGAATAAGATCTTTAGAACAAGTGAATTCTGAAGACTTCATGTCTTTATATGCTAAAGTAAGAGCACTGGGCGGTTGATTCTTGTTAAAAAAGAATTTCCAATTTGTAGCAAATTATAATTTCTATAGATGAACTTGAGCATTACATTTATACATGGAAAGGACACATTTTAAGAAATAAAAGGAAAACAGAGTCAAGGATTAACTTTCAAATTTAGTGCCTATATCTCAATTCATCACTTCCCAATTTCTCATTATTGAGTGTCTGAGAAGAAAAATAGAACTTCAAAGGAGGCTGTACATGTCTGTGTCAATATTCTAATGTACAGATACAACAAAAAAGCCCACTAGGAAAACTCTTTAAATGTGTGAAAAAAGCTTTCTGTATTTGTAACTTGAAAACAACTGAAGCTATTTCCTTCAGAAAGGAATATTTGTGTTCAAAAAAGTTTTCCTTGCAGACAGATAGGGAATAAAATCCATTCACACAGTTATCTGAACACACTTCTTCTGATTAGGAAACACAAAATGAGAGGTGACTTACGGTGGTTTTGATATTTAACAAAGACCAACAGATCACCTTCTTTCTTGCTGAGGCACTTATAAAGATTTTGTTATTCTGAACTATATATTGAGGGTATAGAGATAATGGACTTTTCCTATGGTATTTTTTTCTTAATATTAAAATACTATAAAAATTACAGAGGAGATTCAGCTGCATGAATGGTGGAGTCTTGAGCTGCCTGTTCTCTTCAGCTGAGAGCAGGCCTTCATGCATTTAAAGTAAAAAAGGTCGAATACTTTCATAACTCCAGAACTACACAGAAAAGGTTTGCTTCTGAAAGGCACCCTAAACAGTGAAGTCCCTGTCTCATGGTACTTATTGTGCTGGACCTGGTATTTCCAAACAAGCTCTAACCGGTTAGGGATGTGCCAGGACAGCCTTGGCTGTAGCTACTATGAGATGATGAGGTTGAGGATCCTGAGACGAAGGAAAAAAGGCAGAAATTTTGATGCAATGACTGCAACTTTTGACCTTCTCATGGACCTGCTTGGAAGAATCCCACAGGATATGGACCTGGTGAGAAGAGTGGCATGAGGCCCAGAGAGGTTGTAAAGTCTTCATCCTTGGATATATTCAAAACTCAAATGGATACAGCTCTGAAAAACTTGATAGAATAACTTGGATTTGAGTAGGGGTTTGGACTAGATGACTTCTAGGGGGCCCTTGTGACCTTAGCAGGGCTTCCAGCCTCAGTGAATCAAGCTGTAATGTCATCAGTTTTATCTAAAAGGAGGATGTCCTGCTAAGATCTCATATGAGACCCAGTATTGCTTTTCCTTGGCTTCAGAGTTCCGCATGTTCCCACTGGAGATGGCTCTGCTGTAACAGCCCATCTGCTGCACAGTAACAAACCCTCCTCTCCTTGTATCCTGATTTTATTTCTCAGACAAAATATAATTCTTAGGGCTTGTGTCTGCTGGCCGTCATTCTGAAACTGATCTTCAACATTTGTTCTGCTTTCTTCTCAGTGCTTAAATTCTGATAAACAAAAAGTAGTGGAGTGTTGATGCATGAGGTGTCAAATCTTAAATAATCTTTTAGGCACAAATAATGTCTTATATAATTTTAAAGGTATAAATTTAATTTCATGTTTTTTCATACTTAGTTAATAGTTTGTCATTACTCTTTTTGACTAGTTCCATCTACTGGATATCAGCTGCAATTTTTTTCTCTAGTACAAGAGGATTGTTCTAGAAAAGATGTAAATTTTTAATTGTCACTGATTTCACTGGCTTCAGCTGAGGGATGGGGTAAAAAATATCGCACAAAACTTCCATTATCCAGAAAGTTAACTCATCTTGAGTCTGAAACAATGATTGCTCTCCTCTTCTAGTTTGTGGAAAGAAATAGGTGAGTCACACTGTCAATCTTTGATGGCCATCTTAGGGTATAAAATAGTTGTAGGTTCTTCTCCTCTTTGACTAAATAAAAAAAACCCCCTAAATTGCTAGTTTTGATTTATATAATTAATTCTTATATACTGAAAATTAAAGTGAGAGGAATCTACTCATGATGTAAAACATTATTACCAGTTGTGATCTAATTTTGAATTTGGCCCTATTTTGAGCTTATGCTGAGAGGCCTGAGATTAAGCTAGATAACCACTAGATTTCCTTTACAACCTAACCTTTTCTATGATGCATTCTATATTTGTGTGCAAAAAATACATTTTTATTCCCATTCCAGTCCCACAAATGTAGTAGATGAGATAAAGCATTGCCATGACTGTTTGTTTCTTGGCAATGTCACTCTGTGCACACAATAACCAGGCAAGGGTGCTCTTGAAAATGGGTCTCAGGCTGAGGGTTCAAATCTGTGATTGGTGATTACCAGTCATGTGGAAATGGGTGTATTGGAGCTGGCTCCAGAAGTGCCTTTTGTGTCTGTAGCTCAGTCAAGGGACTGCACCTTTTCAGTCTGGGTGTGATTGAACAGAAATCCTTCCACCCCTAAAACTTGCAGGTAGAGCTGCATTTTTTAAAACATGAAATCCTCTTGGAGGCTCGTGTCTTCGCACCTCTTTGGGGCTGGTATCAGTGATGTAGACAATGAGGAAAAAGTGTCCCCTTTAAGAACCTAAGTAGTCCTAACGCACCATCATTACAATTCACAGTGTCTTGATGGGCAAACATGAACTTGTTCCTTGTTTCAATAAAAACATCTTCAGCAATGGCACGCCAAAACAGGGCTGACTCAGCTACTAAGGTGAGAATGTTCAGTTACAATAAAACTTGCGACACCAAGATTCTCAGTTGGGCTTCCACCTTTTGCATCAGGAAGATCACTTTGGCAGGGCATTACATAATACATAGCAGAGACACTGATCTCTGACTCCCTCCCTACGTACATTCTCTCTGTGATAGCCTGGAGGCTTGTAAAAGAGAGACACTCAAATATGAGTCCCTTCAAAGGAGAGGGTAAGCTGAAGAGAAAAGAAAAATGTGAAGGTGCAAAAAAACTGTATTCAGCTAGCAGTAAAAAACATGGCATTTTCTGAAACATGCTGGACTAAAAAATCAGCCCACTGCTGTAACTCCACTGATATCAGGAAGGCCTTGACCTCTCAGATTTGGATCTGAATTTGAAATATGTCAGCTATTTGACTCAGTGTTTCTGCAATAGTCATTTGGGGACAAAGTCCAAGAGAGCTCAAACATCAAGGAGCCTTTAATATGAGTTAATTTCTGTTCCCTCTCTGTTTTGGATCCAATTTAACCACTGCATTTCTGTAACGGAGATAAAAACATTCCTTCCAAGAAGCTGTCCCAAGCAGAGACTGCTTCTCTTCATGGGATTCCATTCAAGTTGTATATCTCATCTACAAACATAGGTCAGGTCTAAATCTACCTACCATCCCTTTCCTTTGGCTTCTTTCTGATATTGTTTCTTAGGTAACAACAAAAAAGATACTAATACATCTCTGACTGAGAAAAGCTCCCAATAGGCCGTTCAGTTTAAATGTCTCTCTGATTCTTCTGATGAACTGAAACAACACTTTAAGATGTTAGTGTGAGCCTTTCTGTTTCCTTTTAAATATACCCTTAATAGAATTTAGTCCTGAAGGTGTTGAAGAAAATTGTTCTGCAAACTCACTTTATTTTTTAGACCCTTCTGGTTCAGTTCTCCAATCCCCTAAACCACATCTTTTGAAAACAGATTAGAATTCATGAGATGAAGAGGACACTTCTGTCTAAGCCACAGAGAAAATGAACAGTTGATACAGAAAATAAGTTCTCTTTTGTTTAACCTACTGCAGATCCTTTTGGGAAGACAGATGAAAGAGAACCTCTCACCAATGCAGTCAGAAGTGATTCAGCTGTGATTGGAGGTAACTTCCTTTTTAAAGACTACAGTCGAAAAATAGTTCTGTCAAGGCAAACATCTAGGAGACTTTGAATTTGGCCTCCATGAAATCTAGTCCAAGGGTTTTTTTGTAATCTGATGCAGGTCTGGTATCTGCTCTATTTATTAGCACGTCTCTGTGTCAAGCTACCTAGGCAGGGAACTGCATTATGGATTATTGTGGTCACACATGGACCATCAGGAACCTGAGTCTTCTAAAACATAACCAAACTCTGTCTGCCTGCTTGAGCAGGGGATCTGGACATGATCTCCAGAGGTTCCAGCTGTTCTCTGATTCCATGTGAGTCTGCATTCTGAGACTCAGCTAACTAGGAATTGTTTTACACACCACCCTGGTGAATACTTTGCAGACTATTCATGTATCCTGTATTTCCTGAGCTTTCTCTTTGTAATCTGGTGGTGTAGTGGTACTCATGAGATCATATGGAAATATTTATATACTGGGGAACATTGTCCTCATAATTTCATGTATGGTTTTCATTTTCCTTTAACAGCCTAGAAGACAATTTATCTGTTTATTTCGTAGGATGCCCTGTAGTGAGCTGCCTTTGATAATATCTAGAAGCTATAAACCAAAGTGTACAAGGCTCATGCAAGGTTCCCAGAGACAACACAGAAGAAAATATGACAGAGCAGGAATTTGTATGAGCATACAGATCTAGTGTTTTAAAAACAAACACACTGAACTATCTTTATTTCCAGTGAAAGCAGATTTGACAGAAATTAGATCAATTATATCAATACTTGCTATTTTAGCTATTCTTAAGGTGACAAAATAAAAATAAAAACTACCAGGGAGGGTTTGATAGAGGCATATGATTGTGCATGGACTGAGATGAACTGATCTATCATACCAACTAGCTGCTGTGCGTTGGTAATGCATTTTCGAGGTAACTGAGCATTTTGTTTTGGTTTTCATTCTTTCTATCCTTCCTTTTTTACCCCTTTACAGGTGTAATAGCAGTTGTGATATTCATCATCTTTTGCATCATTGCCATCATGAGCAGATTCCTCTATCAACACAAACAAGCACATCGAAATAGCCAGAAAAAGGAGAAAGAATACCCGGAAAACCTTGAGAGCTCCTTTAAAGCTGACATTGACTTGCAAAACACAGTGAGCGAGTGCAAACGGGAATATTTTATCTGATGGACAATGAAATTTCTTCTTACTCTTACTCCCCTAAACTTCCTTTCTTTATTCTTTTCTCCCTTCTTTTTTCTTTTTGAAATTTTTTTTAACACTCATTTTTTTCTAGCTCCTTTTTCATTTGGAAAAGACCGCCCCGCACAGAAAACACTGAGAACAATCACAGTGCCTCATTCTCTGCACAAGAACCTGGCAGTCACAGTTTACTTCTGCAGCTCGAGACCTGTTATCCCATCCTACACAGAATAAGATCCATAGGCACACCTAGTTTTCTGCTGTCAGTTCTTGGATGTTTCAAAGTCCCTACATTTATTTGGTTTGGTTTTTTTTTCTTTCTCTGGAGCCTTTTAAGTCATTGCTTTTACACTAGAGGTGGACTGTGTAAAGTACAGGTAAAGTAGTTGAACACATAACTCTGCAGATACTGGGACAGGATAGAGGGAAACAATGAGACCAAAACACCTGATTTATTTCACAGGCTCATTTACAACAATCATAAAGAACCAGCCAAACTCTCAAACGTTATTAATTGATATATTGTCTATTGATTTAAATGATGTTAAATTAATTTGTACCAGTTGAAAAGCTGGTATGACATAAAGGAAAATAAAACTATCCTCATTAAGCTCCTTCCCCATCCTCCTGTCCTTTTACTGTAACTTTTAGGCTTCTCAGTACTTTTCCAACAATATATGTATCAACAATAAGTATCATTCCCATGCACCTCTTTCACCTCCATCTCATAAGGCTGGCTATATAGACCCAACATACTCTAGTATAACCCTAGCTGAAGCATGGAAAATAGTAGCTTGAATCTCCAAGGGGTTTAGGAAGCTGCTAGGACTTAGGTGCTCTATATTTGTCTGAAATTTTAGAAATGCAACATATGCCTGTTCATGCCACATGGAGGATTATCACGCACTGAGGTTAAACGCTGTTGCCACTGTGGAACAGAAAAAGTACATAGATGAGAAAAAACCCAAAATAGTTTAATCTTAAACATGAGTCACACCTTCCGCCAGCTCTTCTAAAAAAAGAAAAAATAAATCCTGCTACTCAAAAAAACCTCCCAAAACTGCATGAAAGATTGATTGGTACTTCCTGTTTGTAGAAATTGGAGTAACTTCTCCAAAGCTAAATAGAGAGAGGTCTGATGTCATTTCTAAAAAGATTAATATTTGATAAACCTTCTTTACAAGGAAGAACATTAGGAAACAAAGAGATCCCAAATACTCTACTTCAAATTTATCTTCTCTCCTTTTTTCTAAATATCTTTTGTCCTTTCCTGATTGAGAACACTACTGAAGGATCAAATTCTGCCCATTTTAGTTGTGCTGCATGGTTACAGTGTGAGGATGAAAAATCTCCTTTTCAGTCACAGATATCCTAAGGGTAAGAAATGAAGGAGTCCCAGCAAGTGAAGTTTTGAACACCCTGTTGTGTCTGTGTGACATCTGCCTTTGCAGGGCTTCTAAAGAGTATATAGAATTTGCTGCTGGTTGAATTAAGCCTAGAGTTAAAGGAAGAAAAAATCTTATTCATTGCAGTACTCTTTGTAAGAATTAATTCGAGACAATTGATTGTGCAGCTAAATTTCCTTCTTTGCCCTACACCCTGTGCAGTCATCCTGGGGTTTCCACATGGTGGTCCATTTTACATAGATTAAAAATTAAAAGAATCCCAGTATGAGGTAATAACCCACAGCAAACTAGAGATGAGCTTAGACATGCAACAGGTGCTGTTTTTTCTAGGCAGTCCATTGCAACGGTATGTAGATGTGTATTTGTTTGAGGGGTTTTTTTATGGGAGGAGAGAGCAGATAAGGAAGATTAAATAAATAAATGACCATTTGGATGCAGTGATTCTTTACAATTTCTTTTGGAGCATTCAGTAAAGAAAAAGCAGTCTTGGAATGACATCATTCTTACATCAAGAGGAATATGAGGCCAGCCCTATAACCAGAACTCTTCACTGACCAATTTTATAAAGATATCTATATTGAAACTAGTTTGGTGCCATTCTTCCTCAGCTGTGGTCAACTGCAGCCCTCTTTCCACACACCTGCTGTTTGGATGACACAATTCCTTGACAATGTTTCTGCATGGTGAGTGTTGGAATGATGGACTCAGTAGCTGGGTTCTCTTTACATTGCTTTTTCTTTGGCAGTAAAATCCTGGCAAAGCAATTATCTTTTCTCTTTCCTTCCTCCAGATCAAGCTGCACTGTTTGGCATGGCAGAAGGGGAGGAATAGGAGAGTTCATGGGCCCCTCTACCCATGTTTGAGTTATCTTTTCTAAATGGCTTCTGTATGAGACATCTCTGATGTGCTAAAATGTGCTTAATTGGCTATATGAAGAATGGAATAGGAAGGTAAAAACTCTGAAAATTTAGCTATGCTGGGGTGCATCTGTAAAAAGAAAGAACTGCACATGAATGCATGCAAGAGTATACAGAGATGCATCTATAGCTGTGGATGTACTGAGATGGGAAGATTTTTATGCTGCGGGGCTGAACAAATGAACACATTTGTATGGACTTCTAAATCAGGATGTCAAAATTATTATTAAATAATAGCTGAAATATACTAAATGAAGTACTCGAAATATGAACTGCTTTTTTGTTTTTTAAGTTGTTTTTTTTTAATGCTTTCTTTAGTGAGGGCATAATCGGATTTCCTTCAGTACCCCTTAAAGGCAATTAATAATTTTTTTTTTAAAGAGAAGAAATACAGTTTTGAAAAAAAATCTACTAGTGCTGAAACTCATTTTCCTTAGTTCAAATTAGAACTTTTTTCCTTTCTATTTAAAACCATTTCTGCTATTTTTGTTAACATTTCTCTTTAAGTGGGATGTTTTCCCTTTTTCTTTTAGCTATCATTCTAGATAATATTTTTCAGTAAACCCAGGGGATAATACTTTTTATACATAAAATTTCAGGTTTTATTTCAGTGGAAAACCTGAGACTGTTGAAGAGTTGTTTGGAGGCACTGTTTGGGTTTCTTCCTTCCCCAAGATGAGTTTCATAATAAAAGTAAGGGACTGGTAGAAGGATACTAAGTCTCTTTTTTTCTCTTGGTGATATGATACGTAACCTCTGAAAATTATTATTGCTAGCCAGGGATTTTTAGTCTGTGAAATTACTGAGTATCTTAGATATGGATTTAGGTGCTGCAAATTCCTGTTTTCCAGAAAAGTCTTGACTGATAATAGCCGTGCTTGTAAAGACATTTAGTCATGCAGTCTGAGCTGAATGCCCAGAAGGACTCTCTGTGAATCCCGGTGCCTGGCTACAGAAAATAGAGCAAGGTTGGATGTCAGAAAGCTAAATCCAGCTAACTTTCGGTGTGACATAGGCTGCCACCTGGGTAAAGGATAGGCTTTACAAGGAAATTAGTCTCTTGAGGATGTGGATCAATGCTTAAGTGACTAAACAAAACGAGCATTTAACTCAAATTAATTTCAGTTGAATTTCTGCATCTGCCTTGCTGTGAAATGTTCTAATATACTACCAGACAAAAATTGAGTCCCGTTTCTCTTTTGGAAATAAAATTTTGGTTCTAAATAAGTTACCTATGTAATTGGCAGTTAGTATTTCATCTGTCCTTATTCACTTACTAGAGACAAGACAGTGAGAGAGTTTTGGTCAATTTTTAACGTGTACACTGTTTTTTGTTTTTTTTTTTTTGTTCTTGCCATGGCCAGCACTTAGGTTATGTCTGCAGTGAATACTTTTAACTCATATTGGCTAAGCCAGAATTCCTACCTGGGTAAATATGACTGTAAAAATGAGACATATAGAGTTGTGCTGTTATCAGATTGTGTTCCGTCATGAGATGCCCCTGATATTTAAGTTAAAACTATAGCCAGATTACGAGATGCTTTCTCTCAGCTTTATTTTAACCTGACCTAGCTGGACTTAACTCATCCTCTTTATCAATTGCTCAATTTTTACAGTGTAAGCCAAACCCTTATTTTAATGAGATCTCTGATGATATTAGCATTTAGCTTATCACACATTTCACATATTGGTTGAGAAGCAATCAATATATCATATTGTTTCACTATGGTGAGGGGTTATGAATCTTTTCCTAATGAAGACAGTTATTGATTTTTCTGAACATAAGATAGAGTCCAAGACCTGTGAAGCACTTGGATATTGTTTTTATCTGTCTTTTGCATTTGTTTCATTTAGCATTTGGTTTTACCGACTGCCTGATTTACAATTGTCATCCTGTCCTGTCCAGCCCTGTGGTTGGTGAGGATGGGGACAACATCTCAAACATCATGTCAGATTAAATGAATCACTAGAGATGCCTCTTTCTCTCCATTGATTATAGAGGCAGGGTAGACTCCTGGCAATAGATAAGTTAATTCTAGCAGAATTTGCCTATGATTCGGAGTTTTACAGTAGTTTCACAGATCCAGCAGACACATTTGCACAGGTATTACAGGTGACTCTTTTTTTCCTGAAGTGACAGCTGGGGTCAAGGAAGGATACCTTACATCTAAAATTACACTAAACATCTCTGCCTAGTAAATGCATGCATCTTCTTGTAGCCAAATACATGAAAATCAAGTTTCAAAGTACCACTTTGAGTCAGTGACAGTCTGATCACGAATCTGTGGGGCTTGGAAGTGGATAATTCTGCTTTCAGTCTAATCTAGATCCAATATCCATTTTTTGACTCACATGGGAGCTTTGGCAGATAGCATATGTGAAGCCAGATCCACACATTTCCAAATCTAAAGCTGACTCAGCCCCCTCAGATGCTTTTCTACATGTCTGGTGCCATTTGAGATGATACCAGGGGGTATCTGCAGCTCCAGTAAGGATGTAAGTCTCCTGTCTGTCATATCTTGCACCTGTTAACCCCAAGTAGCTATGTCTGATACTTCCTGGCTTTTCAAATTATAGTAAGTGCCCATCCAGAACCCACCCCTAAGATCTCAGTGAGATGAATCCCTGAAAAAATAAATCTCATCTTCAGAACAAAATCAACCTTCCTTCTCATCAGTGTAAGCCAATCAGTTGATGTGCATCCTCCACCTCAAATTAACAAGAGTGTAGAGGGGGCAGAACTTGACCTCTTTGTGGTCCACCATCTCATGCCGTTGCTGAATGTGGCACTCACCTACACAAAGTTTACCCTAAACAAGACCAGTTTCAAGTATTCTTCTGCACTGCCAGTTTTTCACAGACACAAAGTAGGTTTTTTTTTGTATTTTATTTTTCAGAAAGCAACACTCTGTAAAAGACTTAAGCAAAGTCTGAGACCTTGTGAGTGCTATTTCAGAGCTTTCATGCAGTTTTTTTAATGCCTACTTATCAAACAAGCCAAGTGTTATAGTTACATCCCTACCAAACCAAGGGCCTCATCCAGAGTCTTTAGAGGTTTGGGAGGCCTCTTGCTTGACTACAGTTGGAGTTGCACCATGCCCTTGAAGGTTTTGGGGGTTTTCTTCACAGGTTACTATCACAGCATCAAAGCATGATTTGTTTCCTTGGGTTCTGCAGTTTGCTGCACTTTCTTTCCCAGTGGAAAGTTCTTCATGCCATCTTTCAGTGTGGGCGGCCCCCTCCTCCTTGCTCCTTTTGTACATGAAACTTCTAAACACATTCTTCTTTTGGGTCTGAAGTAGCTTTTTTCCTTGATTGTTTATTTCAAGACATGCATATAGAAAGCTTGAATATTTCAGTGTATTGGTACTTATTTTTGTGATCTTTTGCACTAAGTTACTCTGACAAAAACAAAAACTGGGGGGGAAAAAAAAGCACACTTTCTGGTGAACTCTTGTAATTTGTAAGCTCGTTGTTTGTTGTTTGTAATGTGCTGAGTCTACAAGCCGAGCTAAGGAGGAATTAAGGCAACAGTTTGTGTTGACAGTATCATCCATATCTAGTTCATCTCTGTTTTCTTCATCCTTCCTTTTTCTTTAACATGTGGAGCTATCAAATTGCTGGTAGGAGTCAGAGGAGCTTGTTTTACAACTTTTTTAAGATTACGATTTTTCTCCTGGCAGTCACAGAAACCAAAATGTCAGGTGGATGTTCAACCAGAAGGGAGACTGCACTCCATCGTGGAGATGCAGTCACCTAGAGGAGGTGACATCTAAGGGGAAAAGAGGACATTAACACTTCAAACTACCGTTTTGATGGGGCAGTGAAGGAGGCAAAAGAAAAGCTCTCAGAGAACTTACACTGTTTGAAGCCACACGTGGATATGAGGCTTTCAGGTATTTTCAGTGGTTGGCTTTTGCCGTGGAATGAATTGCTACTTAGTCTGCCAAAACATAGTCTTAATTGTCCTGATGATCTGTAAAGTATCGGAGATGTGCTTCAAACATGGGAGAGGATTTCAAAGCTCTGGCTGATGCCAGATCTGAATCTCTCCAGATAGATTGCTGGAACTCTCCCAGATGACCCAAAGGAAAATTTGGGATGGTTTCCCTCAAACAATCATAACATTTAATCAAATGTTGGGTACAACAGGTGATCCAAAGAACAATGTTTGTTTAGAGACTTTCCACTCCTCATCCCTCCCTCATTTAGGATGCTTGTGGCAGCTTTTTTCAAAACTACTGACTGCTGTTCACGTTGCAACACCACTTACTTTTTGATATGCTAGTCACCTCTCTTCACAAATTTCAGCCCTAAATAGAGTCCATTTGGAACGAATTCTGCATGGGAAATTATTTGCTCACTTTTGCATGCCCTTTACAGCTCCTTCTTGCATCCTTTAGGCACACCCTTTTCTGGTGTGTTTTGTCATTGCTGCCAATGCAGCACCCATGTTGTCAAGAAAGAACAATTGTTTCTTAGGTAAAGCCAGTCGCAGCCTCACTTCCCATTCACAACGCAGTGGAATTGAAGTTTCAGGAGCCTAGGAGAGCAAACAAGTACATTTTTTTTGTTCAAACATCCAGTCATAAAAATCTCTACTCTGTGATTTTTGCAAATGAAATCTGTAACACAGACCATTATATCTAAATAATAGTGAGAAACTTAACATTGTCCTACCTGACCTGCTTTGAAACCCACTTTGTGAAAGAAACAGAGCCAGCTTCAGACCTGGTTGTAATCCTGTTTAGGTCAATGTAGATATATCACAGAAATATTTAGGCTCATATTGGCCTTGCATTGATGATCTCCTGCAAACTGGGGCTGACATACATGAATCCAAGTCAGGACCTTGTGTTCATCATCCCTTGCTGCTGTCAACGAGAGTTGCATTCGCTGAAATTGTGTTGTCTTCTAGTAGAAATATGGATAAACATTTGGGAAAAGGCAATGAACTTCAGCTCCACAAAGCCCACAGTGTGGCTTAAGTCACCTATTGGAGTTTCTAAATATGTGTGTATGGGGAGGGTTGGTCTGTGGGTGGTGTCTTGTCAACCAACTTGGGAGCCCGCCCACTAACACAGGAAGGATTTTATGGGATTTTAATGGATAAAGGCACCCTAAAAAGAAAAAAAAAAGGGCAAAATGGCAGCTGAGATTAAGTATTTGTAATAATAAAAAATTGGTTCTTTCTACCGATGAGCCCTTCATCATTCATTTTACTTTGTTCTACTCAAACTGTATTAAATAAATCTCTCAGAACTCTGTTCATTTTATTAGCAAAGCAAAAAAAAAAAAAAGAACTTTTTTTTAATGGTTCGTCCAAGGGTAATGCAAGAGTCTCTCAGTTACAGTAAAAAGCAAAATGGAGATTTAGATTATTCCCCTTTCACTATCTGGTTTTCTAAAGAGAATTCCACAGGACGTTGCCTCAGTCTAAGTCAGTTTTGTAGACAATGTAACATGTCTTAATACCCTGTTAAGGGATTAAAAAAATTTAGCCTTAGCTTCTTTTGTTTTCTATGGTTACTGTTGTACAGAATAAAGACTTAAACTGTAAGTAATGTATATTTAATAAAAAAAGACTTTTTGTATGATTTTGTGTCGAAGACAAATGTCTCCTTCTGTGTTTTTATTTTATATTCTAGCTGAATGAGCATTAAAAAGTGCTGATTACAGGAAAATGAATTTTCAGGTGTTTACATGTTAACACTAAGCCAACACACCTCACTGGACAGTAACAAAAGCTGAGATGCCCACAACCAGGATTTATTGATTTCAGCTATGGCTAAAAGTTAATGTCAGAGGAAGTCTGGTCATCATCTGCATCCCTGACACCATTCATTGATGCTGGTGTGCTGACTAAAAGTTGTGTCTGCAGATACGCCCTGGTTCTGGGTAGAAAACCTGCCTAGTCATGGCTCTGTAGCTCTGTACCCCTGCTCACAGATGTGTGCACGTTCTCCCTCCCCAGCCTGCCACGCAGAAACATCCAGTGTGTCCTGCTTCCTCCATGGCTCCCCTATCTCAACAGCTGCACTGCTGGCTGTCTCGGGAATCACACTCACACCCCCTGCGCTCACACGTGTCCCTAGCATGATAAATGGGACATAGCTCAGTCTCAGAGATTCTATCTTAGCTTTAGGTGTTTGGTCTGATTATTTTTTCCCCTTCCTTGGAAGCTGAACACAGAAATCTCTTAGGCTCCTTTGAAAATCACGGTGTTTGATACTATCAATCAAGAACCAGTAAACACTGACTTAGAAAATAGTACATCCTAGGAAGTACAGATGGGTACTCTTTTACAAGGGTTTCGCATACTTGGATCTGGTGCAATTTCCACCCTAAGATTTGTTTCTTACATGTTCTGTGTTTCAATCAGTCAGATTTTCATATTATCAGGGGTGACATGCATCCCATTATCTTAGGAATTTCTCTGTGAGTTCTGTTTTTCCCTTTCATTTCTGGACAGCCTGTCACCCAGAAGGCAGTGTTAACACAGGTTTGTAGTCCTGCCTGGAGATGCTATCTGGCAGGACAGCTTTGCAGTACCTACTTTGGGGTTCTACAGGCAGTGGTGCACAGTGCCCTTCTCATGGGGCTGATCCAGCCTAGCCCAGGCATCCCAGCCCACAGCCAGCCATGCAGCACTCTGGCGCCAAGGCCATCCTACCCAACAGAACCCTCCTGGGGTCCCCTTGTCCCTGGTGGCTGGAGGAGGCAGGGTTAGGTATCACTTGACTTAGACAAAACTTCAAGTAACAATTAATTCCACACTGAGTTGCCTTAGGAAAAAAAAAATGCAAGACAGAACTATATAAATCTTTCAGACTTTCTTCATAGCTAATATAGTGGGAGCAGTAACCTTACAAAGGTTTGTAAGGACAGTACAATCTCCTACAATTTTAGTTTTAATCCAGACCTTGGAAATTAAGTTTGCATGGCTTGCAGTCTGGAAATATCAATGTTAATTGATTTTCATTTTTCTGAGTGGAGAGAGAAAAACTAATTTCTTTAACATTTTAAGTGGGTGCTTTTGTCATACCCCCATTTTTGACTTTGGGGTGGGTTGGGTTTTTTGGTATTTTTTTTCAATGCAATATTCTTCTTTCTTCCTGAACAGGAATGTGATAAGTTAAAGACATTATTCAGAGGTTACATTAAATAATTGCACTCATGTAATGGAAATGCATATATCTATTTGGCAGACTGACAAAACTTCATTTATTGCAGTTTATGGCTAGTTAGCAATGTCTGGAAAAGGGGACAAGATATCATCGTAGGTTGTGGTCAAATCTCCTTCTTCCCCAATACCTGCTCTCCTTTTCTATCAGGCAGAATTAAGGAGAAAAAAAAAAGCCTCTTTTGCAACTTCCATGAGTAGCAGGTGTTTTATGTTAAAGCTTTATTCCTTCAACCAAAGCCCACTGGCAAATGTATACAGGCAAATACCATTAAGTGAACGCTGCTGTGAAAGAAAGGCAGGAGCCCTGCTGGAGTCAGCTGTGGCACTTTTTTGCTTTTTCCCCGCAGTGTAAGTACTAGGCAGCTGCAGTCAGTGCTTATTTTTCTATACCTGGTGTCCTCCAAGTAAACATAAAAAGCAGAGGTCCTATTTTTCTTCCAGACTCCCGTGCTGGTGATGTCTGTATTTACCTCTTCTTAGTTTGAGATCATTTCTCTTCCTTTCTCAAGCCTAAATTAAATAGCCTTTGCCTCCGTTTAGGCCCATTACAGCTTGTCCTATTGCCAAAGCAATGGAAAGAGCAGCTCGATCCCTTCCTGCCATGCAGCAGCCCTTTTCCTCTGTTTGACTGTCTTAACTATGTGCTTAGTTAGCTAACCCCCGCAGCATCCCCGACTCTTCAGTTCCCTTGATTCTGGACAAACCAACCCCTCTTCCCTTACACCTTGCCTTGCATTTTTTTTAACCTATATAACCACAGAAGGCAGCCTGTAGGAACTTAATGTTTAATTTAACAGAACTCACCGTAGCACAACTAATCTACAGAAGGTTTTTTTTTCTCTACCCCAAATTATTTTTCCTCATTCCAGCTCCCTGCACCATTCTCTAACAAAATGTTTTCAGACCTCTGCAGTGATGGGGGCCAAACCACCCTGCAAAGCCAAAACACTGATGGGGCACCAATAGTATGATTTAGAGTCTGCTAGAAAACATCTCACACACAATAATTATTACTGTGGGGAGAAATCCACTGTGTGATGGATTACAGTGCTTCTGCCTCATTAGGAGGTACAAAGGGATGGTCAGTTGTCCAAATGACCGGTTCATTCCCACTTTGCAAGGTGCTGGGCAGTAGGAAATTAGGAGCTGACAGGTCTGTTAGATCTCTGCTTTATCCTTTACTTAATAAGGAGACTATATCCAAGTACAAGGTGGATACTGGATCTCTGCCAAGGTACTGCTACAGAGAAATCTTTCATTTGGAAGGGGAGCAGATATTTTGTGTGTTACAGGCTTTACTGTAAAATAGTGTGTAACAACCAGGACAGAGCAGGAAATGAACAGGACCTGATGGAGAGAATATGTGGATGATAAATGTAGGAAAGATAACAAGCTGCTACTTAACAAATGAGGAATTCAACATGAAATAGTTCAGCTTCAGTAACCTAAATTAACAATCTGCTAGCTAGTTTATATAGTTAAAATTAAGCCCTTTTTCCTGAATGAAGGATTGTGCACTTGTGCAGACAACTGGCCTTGGAGTAGGAATGCAAGTGTTAACAAAAGAAATTAAATGTATAATGGACTTTTTTAGTTCCATATAGACATTAGAGCTACACAGTGGTCCTAGAAGCTGATGCCTAAAATATAACAGCTCCCCTTGTAAGACTACTACTGGAGATGGAGTGACAGGAAGATATTTTTTTAACCGGCAGATGAGAATTTGATGTTTCTTTTAATTTTGAATCCCACTCTAAGTCTTACTTAGAACCTTCTATTCTTTAAGGCCATTCCTCACTTGAATTTGGTTGGGGAGCAAGAAAACCAGGAATGGTTTCTCTACTGATTTATCCTAATGGCATGGCAAAAAGTCACAGGTAGGACTTCTCTGCCTTGGGATGTATCTGATTCTGCACATGCGTGTGGTCCTCCACAGGCAGGAGGTGTCTGAGCTTTATTCAAAAGCCTAAGGACACACAATTAAGGCCTCATTATATTTATACACAAACACACATGCTGAGTTCCATGTTAAAACCGGGTATTTTCAAGGTCTAGGCAGTGCCTTTCAGGCCATTCTTCTGCCAGTGCATCAGAAAGGAGCTGCCTGGTGCAGACATCAGCTCTGTTTCCTATTTCTGCTGGTGCCCAGGATGGTGAAGCACCTCAGCCCCATATGGTTAAGCAAAATTCTCCCTTTATTAGTTCACCCCATCCTCCTAAAAGACTGTAAGCTGTTGTGAAGAAAGAAATCTACTTCCAGCTGGGAGGAGACTATTTAAAAAGTGATAGGAAAGAGATGATGATGCAGCTGTGTTTCCCACCAATGCCACCAAGAGTTCAGTAAATATTTCAATAAGAAAGTTACTGCAGAAGAAAAGGATTTTTTTTACAGAGAAGACTGTTGTGCAGGATCCTTACAATCTGATCCAGAGGCTCCTCAACACCATCAAATTAAAGAAACTGCAAACTAAAAGGAGAGTCCAAAGGGACTTCATGTATCTGCTAGGGCAGGTGACAATCCTGGGATCTGAAACTCAACACATCACTTTGAGACACTACTGTGAAAAAGAGAGTCAGTCATTCCTCAAGACCAATATTGGTTTGTATGTGCATATACAAATATCTATACTCACCCATCCACACACACCAGATAAAATACATATACCTACATGTACTTACATAGGTGGTATATCTATATATATATTTATATGTGTAAGCCCTCTCTGGCATAGTTTTCCACTTCTTAGCTATTGAAAAAAAACTTTGATAACTATTTCCCTGGAATAAATTCATTCCTTTACAGCAGGAGGACCTGAGTTTGCTAAGGCAAAAGAATTTAAGCACCGCTTCTTGTCTCTTATCCCATGTGGTATTTAACATTCTAAATCCCACTTGTTGACTGGCACTAAATACCCACAAGGCTCATGCACTTGGGACCACGCTCAAGCACTGAGCTGCTGGCTGCATGTACAAAGAGGTGAAGGGAAATACTGGCTCTGCTTGGAATGTCAGTGACATGAGGGGTTAGTATGGTGTATGCCTGAAGAAACTGAAACTTGTTCTTTTTATGGTGATAATGAGGACAATAGTGAATGTATTACCATCCACTAAAAGCGACAGGAGATAATAAGCCACAAATTGGCCAATATATAGTAATCATGGTGTTTTTTAAAAAGTCTCCTTTATATTTGCTTCAACCTCTATCTTTCCTGTGCCTCTCATGACCCTAGCATGGCTGCTGTCTACTGGTAAGGCAAAATGTTGGTACTATTAAAGTAAACAAAAAAAGAAAATAATTAATATTTCTTTCCATTATGAGAGATTTCTATTAAAAAAAAAACTCTGATGATCACAGAGGAAAAGACCAGATCTCTCAAGACAAAGAAGAATCAAATTGCAAATTTGTTACAAAACTGTCCCTGGAAAAACGTTTTGGTGATTTGTGAAGATTTTTCATTAAGTGGGAGCTGCATGAAAAAGATAATGGAAATGCTCTCCAATGAAGAGCAGCGGCAGCAGCTCTCTAAAGCATAACATGTAAGATCTGCAAAACAGGTTCCTGCTGCCATTGGAGCTGGCAGGTCCAGCAGCAAGACAGCTTTTTGTAGATAGCAGAACTGAGTTTGAAAGGGAGCCTAACAGGAGGAGAGCAGTGGAGGCTCAGGGGGCTCCTGATCGCAGGCATTTTTTGTGATTTTGAGGGCCAGTGGATCTCCCCAGAGCTGTGGACACTGCTGTTCCACCCCAGCAATGGCAGGCCTGGGTTGGGGGGGTGCCTACAGAACCTATTTCCCAGGATGGGAAAGTGTAAACATTCACAGCAGCACTACCTACATGTACCAAGGAAGAGGTTTCTGGGTCTGAAGCCATATTCTAGGAGTATTTTCTGGCTAAGAACTATGTTTCAGGCCCAGTCTAGCAACGTATTCATATAAACTAAACAGCAGAGGGGTTTGCTACCCTTGAAGGGAATTAATTAGCTTTAAATTTGCATTTGATTTGACAGTGCTCTCATACTATGCTAAAATCTTTGTAAAAGACTTATGAATATTTTTAAGGCTTTTATGCTTTTGGAGTCCAAATCTCCATGATGTTTTCTTATCTATTGATATTCGCCATCTTATGCCAAAAAACTGACATCTGCTAGTTTCAGGCTAGAGCTTCCATTATTGAATGTCTCTTTGTTTCTTTCTTAGTCTAGTACAAGAAAAAGTTTTTAGAGAAATACTGTGAAAAGCTAACTTATCATCACCAAAATACAAAGGTACAACAAGCTTTTCCTTGCCTTCAAACATGAACTACCTTGCATACACTATGGAAAGAGATACAGAATCGAGACTAAAAATATTATTCAGCCACAAGATTTTGGAGCAGAGGGACTTCCAGCTATATTCAGAAGAGCTTAAATTTAAAGTTCCAATATTGAACTAATTCAATCCATTTGAGCAGAGTCAGTGGGCAGGAACCACACAAACATATAATTCACTTCCATGGGCTTTTGGATGCTTAACACCATAAAAGAGCCTGAGGCAGAATATGCAAAAACAGTCATGTCATTATCAGTGTTACTTTGCAGGTTTAACACTATGCATAATTTAAAAAAAAAAAAAAAAAGCTTTCACAGCTAGAAAATCGTATCACATATATTTTGAGCCTTGTTCTCATATTCATGCACTCTGTCTGCTACTTTCTCACTCAGAATACCTGAGAAATACTGAGAGTCCAATCAGAAACTTACAGCATTTATAGACTTCTAAGGATGGGCACCCTGGCCAGAACTAGAAAGGACTTATGTCTATTAAGAAGGTAACAGGCAGAGTGCTAATTCTTACTGAGCATAGATAAAACAGACAGGAACAGAATCCTTGTAATGATTAAATAGAAACTGATGCCTTTCTAAGGTGAGACACTGTCCTCTACTTGGAAAGTTATGTGAATGTGCAGCTGAAATCGATCATGATTGATTGGCAAGGGTGGGATTCAGCTTCAGGGTGAATAACCTAATTTAGGGGTTCCATTTACTTCCCTAAAATACAGTTCCAATGGCATTTGCACTGTGCAACAAAAATGCATGGTTGGCACACATGATGGTGGACTTCACATGAAATACCAGAACAGTAGATAAAGAAGGAGCAGCGTAACCAAAAACGTCTATAATCACACCAGATGCCAGTATTTAGGCAACCAGATTTCACCCTTAACTTCTTTGTCAATACAGAGATGCTGACATCCTGCTTTTCAAGCTGAGTCCCCCACGCCCAGTGTGAAGCTGCAACAACTGCGTCCATGCCTCATGTGCACACACACGGAGCAGGCAGACTGCACACTGAAATACAACACACCTTAGCACCCTTTCAAAACACGGTCAGTATGCAGAGATTTGCAGCACAAGTTCCCATTTTAATCAAATCTGTATTTTTGCACACATAGGTACAAAATACAGTGAAGTTACAAGTCTGCCAGACAACCCTGTGAGTTCATGGACAGCATGAAATCTGGATGAAGTTTCCTCATGTATTTTCAAGGGAAGAGGTTGCAAAGGAAGGAAAATAGGCTTGCTGCTAAGCACCTGCACCTTTTAGGCAAAAAACCAAATTCCAAAGGGGTCTGCCAGAAGGCAGATTTCTCAGAGGTATGGTGATAAGGGAGCAGTTCAGGTTTAAAGAGGCATTGAACTAAAAATAATCAGCATAGTTAAAAAATATTGAACAGCTGTTTTTCGCAGCTAATGTTCACCATATACAAGCTGCAGCCTTTGATATTCAGGTGAAATGGTGAAGCTGACTGCTTTTCACAAATCTTGCATCTGGACACTGATATTTCAACTCAAAACTGTCCCCTGCCTTCCTACTCCACCCCACCGCTGCTCAGGAGCCTTTAAACAGTTCATCAGTACCTGAGTCAAAGTCCCTTGTTCCCTGGAAGATCAGCAGGAATTTTTTGAGTTACATCAATAGGTCAAAACTATCTTCTGAGTGAGTCAGAAGGGACCTTACTTTTCCCATTTCTACTGTTCCAGCAGCTTTCCTCTCATTACCCAGAACTGTCAAACAGTCCATGACCTCTTTCAGTATCCTTGCATATTTACATCTTACCTCCATTAAAAGTACTTAAAAACTGCTTGTTGAGAGATCCTGTATTTGAAATTTTACTTTTACATTGCTTATGTTCAGGTTTGTATGTGTATTTTTGTGGTTTTTAATTTTTTTATCTATAAATAACCTCTACTGCTAAATATGTGTCCTAACTTTCTCCACCCAACCAAAAGTTCTTTTTACTATTTTGCACTGCAGACTATGCTATTCAGAACAAACAAGTTACAGCATAATAATCCTTCATAGCTCATTGGAATTATGCTAGCAAAGAATTACAGACTTACTCTTCCTCTCATTATCATCCTTATGGTACAGTTAACTAATGCAATGTCTGGGCCAAATTCACCAGTAACTATTAAGGACCAGATCACCTTGAGAGCTCTGCATTTATATGATTATAAACCCAGCGAAATTTAACGCTACTCAGAAATGAATCAAGCTCAAAATTTACGCTGATTAAAGCTGAGTTACGCTTTGTAGCCCTCTGACAAAGTTCTGGCTGAAATAAAGTAACATAAAATAATAAATCATTTTCTACCTCCTGCATTTCTTTATCCCTGGGGAAGATAGAGAACTCTGGTTTGGGTTTTTTCATTGTTGTTTTTTCTTCCTCCTAAGTCCCCAAAGCATTAATTAGCTGCTGGTATTTTTCTCTATCAAGTAATTGATAGTGACGCAGTTTGTTAACCCAACTAGGACAGTTCTCCCAGAACTAAATTCCCTTGTTATTAATACACACCTACAGTTACTGAATTACCTTCGAAACCATTACCACAATATCTCAGCAGGAATTTCCCCAGACAATTTCTTATCTTACCCACAGATTTGTTTTTTGAAAGATTATCACTTTTGCAGTTTTGTATAGTCCTCTGGTTTTGCTGGATGGTAGTCAGCTTTGCTCTGAATGTTGAGAATTGTC
The DNA here is from genome assembly GCA_013397175.1 of Platysteira castanea. Classification (NCBI taxonomy): domain Eukaryota; kingdom Metazoa; phylum Chordata; class Aves; order Passeriformes; genus Platysteira; species Platysteira castanea. Next base: position 555,284 of record VYXC01001380.1, read on the forward strand.
AAGCATCCTAACATTCATGCATTCTCACCCTCATCCTCCAGAGAGATGTTAAATTCTCTCTGTTTTCTTATTTTTGCAGTTATTCATTTTTCTTCATCCTCCATTTAAACTGTGCTGAAGGGCCAACTAGACCTAAATGAGATATTCTCTCCCTTCCTCACCCACACTCTTCTCTCTCTATTTACCTTTTTCACCTCTCCACGAGCAGAAGGCTCTAAGTCTCATAAAATATTTTAGAGCTAATTGTGGGAGGTTAATGAATGATTTGATCTCTCTTCTGGATTCAAATTATATGAATGTAGGAAGAATTTACAGTGTAGTAAAACCCTTTGAAATCTGTTCCACTAAAACTGACTCACTGTGCAACTTGGCCAAAATGTTTAGTACCTGCTCCCATACAAACTGAAAACAGTAGGAATATTTCCTCTTTCAAGGAATAGAAAGCAAATGTCTACATTTGTACACTGTCTCAGTGTGATTTTGATTCATGTAAAAATTCTCATTGATATAATTGTATTTGAACAAATACTCTAAGCCATTCTAAAATGGGAATTCAGATGTGGGTCACCAAGACTGGCTGCAAGGTTTTACGGATTAGTGTTTCTGGAGCCGCCCAAAAGGGAAAGGTTTATAGAAAACAAATGCAAATCTGGGTAATAATATTTCTGGATGCAGTTTTAATGGAAAAGCAGTGATTTATTTGCATATATAAAATTTGCAGAAATGTGAAGATTTTGTCAACATTTCAATGAGTAAGTTATTCAAAATCTTCTACATGGTATGAAATATGTCATATTAATAAGGCTACAAAGGGGTGCTCAGATGTATATTATGCGTTAATGGAGAAAAGGTGAAATTGTTTGCAACTGTGTGGAAGGAAAACAAACCCCTTCTCAAAAACACTGTGTATTTTCTTCACAATAAGTTGTCAAAAATATTATTCAGCTGCTCATTTGGGATAAAAAGGCCCTTTGCAATGCCGGCCTTTTCAGGGGACAAAGCTGCATAATTTTTCCCATTACTCTGGCAAAGTGCTGGCGGAATTTCTCTCTCACATTAAAGCAAAGCTGTTCGCCTCCATCTATAGCTCTGAGGTCCCTTGTGGTAAAGTTGCTAGGAAAATGGGAAGTCATATCTATGAAAAATTACATAAATTCCACATACCCCCCCACACGTGACATTTTTCTCCTTTCCTGCTATTCGTTCAGCCACAATAAATGCCTAGCCTTTGTTGTGTAATGGCGTAGCTGGCTATGGGACATTTAACTTACTAGACCTCTGCAGTGCAGAAATAGCATGAAAAAATCCAAGCTAACTTGAAAGCCTTTCAGCACTACAGCATTGGTGGCAGAGCTTTGGAGAAAGTGTGGGGACTAGGTCATCAAAGGCAGCAGACTTTTACTACCTTTCCTGTAAAGCAGGCAACACAGAGAAGTAGAAAACACTTCCTGCAGCAGGCACTTCCCCGGCAGTCACCAGTGTCACCCCATGTGTCATGTTGCAGGATAGCTGTGGTCCCTCCAAAGCACAGGGTGGAGGTACAGCTGCTTCAGCACTGCTTCCCACCATCATTAATAATCCTAATTGAATGCTCTTTTCTCTAAAGACCGTCTCCTGCTCATGCTGCCTTTCCTGCACAGAGCTTTCGTGCAGAAGCTGTCGGGGATGCCTTGACCAGAAAAGGAAGAAACACCACTGTGAGGAGGGGGAGCTTCAGGGGAGGTCCCATTATCCAAGTGAATCTTCCGCTAGGGTTTCTGGACCCCAAAGACTAACACTGCCAGTCCTCCAAGAGCCATCAGAGGATCTCTGTACTGGGAGGGAAATGCAGTGAGTCAAATATTTTCAGGGTGCACTGCAAAAAAAAAAAAATTTCAAGGGAAAAAAAAAAAAAAAAAAAAAAAAAAAAAAAAAGAAAAAAAAAAAAAGTGTGCCTTTCTCTCTGTTGTAAGAAATTACAGGTCATTGTAGTACTATGGTCTAACTTGAAGACAGTCATGTCTCAGCTGTTACCCTGTACCGACTGGAGGCAGAAATAAATCCCCTCTCCATGGAGTGTGCAGATTGCACATTCCCAAGCGCCATCTACTGGTATCCCACCTGGAAGCCGCTTCCAGCACACGAGTATCCTTCCTTCGGGCGTTTGGCAGGGCACAGATTCAACAAATTTGTGTTCCTACGATTTCAAGAAAGCATAGAGACGTGTAAGACAGGAAAAGAGCGCTCCTGCTCTGCCGCCTGGGGGAAGACAGCTGCTAGAACCAGCTCCGGGAAAAGCTTCAGCCTGGTTTTCATTAGATGAGAGCAGATAATCCAGATAATCCAAAACTGTGCAAAGCTGGACCTTATTTGTTCTTCTTCTTAAGAAACTTCCTGCTTTGGTTTCTTCACCCATGTGAGGGAAGTCTTGAAAGAACATATTCAAGAAAACCCAAATCTCCTAGATCATATGACTAAATCCTGAGAGCTTTCAAGATGATTTTCTATAAAAATTCTCCAAACACTGTATTTTTCTCAAGACAGACAGTGGAACAAAACACCTTTGTTAGCTGACTCTCTAACTCTCTATCATTTTCATTAGTGAAACTAATCTTAAAAATGTATTTTATTCAGTTTTACTAAGCACTGTTTATTTTGCATTTTTCTTTCCTAATTATCTTCCTCTGCTTTTCATAGTTAGTTTTAGAAAATAATCTTTTATTCTTTTCTGTCATAACTTTGCTGAATTTCAAGCAAATTTGCTAAAATATTGCTAAGGAAAGGAAAACTACTTACTAGGAGAAGTGTGGACTTAAAAATATCTTCAAGGGAACTTTGAATATCCTCAGTTCTGAAGAAGGTCTTTGAAGATATCATCCCAGCTCTCTCACCTGGAGGCTTTCATACCCTGAAGTAGCTCAGAGCAGCTGCTAAAGTATCCAGAGCCTAAGTGGCAGGTGCCTTAGAAGCCATTATGGTAATGCATTCCTGATTCCTGAGGACTAACTGTTCTTACCTGATAGGACTGACCCGCAGGAAATGTGTTGGTGGTGTTGACCACCACTGCCAATTCATAATGGCCCTTAGTGGGTGGGCAACATTCAGGATGTTTCATACACCCACCACTCCCACATATGAATCAGGAATCTGGTTTCTTCAGAGCACCAAAAATATTACACATTTCCATCTCCCCTCAGTTACAATAGACTTGGAAGTAGATTAAAATATAAAGACATAACCGCATGCTCAGTAGTCAAAATATCTACAGGCATTGTCTGCAAAATATGGTTTGAACATTCCTTTGTATATTCTCACACAAGCCAGACCCTTACCAAAAGGATGGGGTGGTTTTCAAATCATGTTAAAGAAATTAGGACTGAAATAAACATGCCACTACATTCTTTGTTACAAATGCCCCAGTTTTGGTGATCTTTCTATGCAGGAGCCTAGCCCTACTCAAGAAGTCAAATGTCTGCAAAACCATCTCTACAAATCCAAAAGAGGATTTTGCACTTGTAATGGTCCTGATCTGTAACAAATTGATGTAATTTCCCATGAAGGAAAAGAATAAATCACAAATCAGGAAAAAGCGCCTCAAATAACAGACTCAGGAACCAATCTCCCCATCAAGGAAACCAGCCTCAATGCAAGTGACCGCCAAAGGTTTAGCAGCAGACCTGTACAGCACCTTGCCCAAATCCAAGCTCCCATGTGCTTTTTTACTTGTGAGAAAATCCAGCTACTAGTAAAAAAAAAAAAAACCAAAAAAAACCCCTAACATAATCTAGCAGTGTGGCCTTTAGCCCCTTGAAATAAATGCTAATCCTCTCTTACACCATGAGCCAGAGGAGGGTTGGCCTGTGTCTGACAAACTGTCCAGTTTAGGATTCCAGACAGACTGGGTCACGGCCCAGGCTTATCAGAAGTGTGGCATCTTTCTGCAGACAGATTAGATTTTCTAGCATTTGATTTGGCCTTTATAAAGCATTTGCTGGCTGTCCCATCTTGATCCATCTACTGAGGGCAGAAGATTGGTTTTCAATTGTGCAAAGATGGTGCCACCTGTTGAGGTCCTAATCATGTATTGCAATTCAATATAATAAGCCCCCATTTCAAAGGAACTTCCTGTAATATTTTTGTGCTACTCAAACTGGCTGGTCTCTGTTCCCTAGGCCCCAAACAAAAATAGCTGCCACAGCATCCCTCAATACCCCAGTTATGCTCTCATATATTAATTAAAATGAAAATGACCTTTTAATATTGATAATCTACATCTTTGTTCAGACACGTTTCCTTACATACTGGAGGTTAATAAGATGCACACAAAAGAGCTAGATGAAGGTTAATTTACTTCTGTTTACCCGTTGATCCAATAATCCAGAACATAAAAAAGGGAAAGAATAATTTCAAATGCAACCATTCTACTGAGAACTCAGCGGATACTTTTCTTTTTTAATTATTATCAATGCTTTCCCCCCCATAGAAATGTAGTGCAGACAAGTTATCACCAGTGAAGAATTACAAAAACACGTCTGTGCAGCAAAGGTCAGATAAGATTAAAAGAGCTAGTCCTATTTAAATGTTTTGTAATACATGCTTCTGGGTCCCAGGGAAGTCAGGATGAAACTGGTGAGCCTCAGAGACCTCATACTTCAGCTTACCTAAAAACACCAGGAAGAAGCCAAGACCTTTGCAAGTCATCAGGGACTTGTTTTCTTTCTCAGCTGACTACTGGAGGAAATTTCCTCTAGAATAATCAATGCACTCTACCCCTAGCAGAATATGTACCAGGCAGCAGTCAAATATGCTTAAATCATGGTCAACACCTGAGGTAAATGTCACTGGTTCCCCTGAGATCTGACAGTTCAAGTCATTAACACAGGTAGTTTAGTACTTTTATGCAAAGCAAGCCCGTTCCTTTATCTAAAACCAGCCAAGCCCTCTCTCACAGAGAACCTTAAAACCACCAGCCACTTCTCAGACAGGATGCCAGTAGGAAACACCCTTTGTGAAGGCCTAATTCAAGACTGAATTCTCTGTATGTATATGAGGAATGCAGTCTTTTCTAATTAAATTCTCTATTCAAAAAAAAGTTATCTTTGCTGCTGTTAGGCCTGCTTTGGCTCAGTTTTGTTTTTGCCTAATTGCCATTTTCACCAATGCTTCTATCTAGATTTGGTTTTCCTATTCCCAGTCACCCTCCTATTACCCCATATCATCCACATTTGGAAGAACTGAAATGACATTTATTACCTTCCTCCTGCCAATGCAAGCATCTTCTGTTGCCCTACAAAAATAGTGGCCACCTTACTGCAGAACATAAATTCTGTTGGATACTTCAGTCACAGCATCTGTGTGGCTGAATCCAATTTATGAAACATTTATTTACTTATAGGCATTAACTAGTTGGGTCTGTTTGAAACAATAGGGAAACAGGTTTGTTTAATTTGGTTTGGTTTAGGGGTTTTGTTTGCTTATTTTAAATAACCTGGTCTGGAGATAATTGCAGCTGACAGTTTGGACATTAGGAGAGCTGTTTGGGAGTGCTGTAGTGTACCAGAGTGTGGTATGGAGCACAGGTTCAGCAGTTAGCTAAAACATTGCTTGCTTCTCACCTAGATATACATGATATAAATTTTGCAGTAACAGACTTCAGGGTATTACAGCAATTCCTATCTTCATACAGAATCATAGAATCCATTAGGTTGGAAAAGTCTTTCGAGATCGTCAAGTCCAACCTACGACCAAATGCAACCATGTCAACCACACCATGGCACTGAGTGGCACATCCAGTCTTTCCCCAAACACCTCCAGGGACGGTGACTCCACCGCCTCCCTGGGCAGCCCATTCCAGTGTCTAATCACCCCTTCTGTGAAGAAATTCTTCTGATGTCCAACCTAAACCTCCCCTGGTGCAGCTGGAGGCTGCGTCCTCTCATCCAGTTCCTGGTTGCCTGGGAGAAGAGCCCTACCTCTGCCAACTACACTCTCCCTGCATACAGTTTTAGTGAGTGATAAGGGCTCCCCTGAGCTCCTTTTCTCCAGGCTAAACACCCCCAGCTCCCTCAGCTGCTCCTCACAGGATTTGTGCTCCAGACCCTTCACCACACTTGTTTTCTTTCTCTGGACACACTCCAGCATCTCAACATTGTTCCTAAACTGAGTGGCCGAGAAGTGGACACAGGACTCAAGGTGCAGCCTAACCAGTGCTGAGTAAAGGGGAAGAATCACTTCCCTACTCCTGCTGGTCACGGTCTCCCCCAAAAGCCTTGGCTTCCTGACTTTTCTGACACAAATGTTTATGGTTAGCTGCACTACTGGCCCTGTTGTGCTTGGCCTCCACACAAATGTTTTCTCTCCAATAAGTCTTACAGCACTCAGCCATTGCAGGACACAGTTAATGCCATTCACCCTTCTTTTATCAGAGGAAAACCTACCCTATGTTTTCAAAACATGCTGGTCATTCCATAAAAGCAGCTCTGGAGTAGCTGATGTCTGTAACTCCTTGCCCTCGCTTGTGATATTTTGCTCATGTCCTCATACACCTTTTCAGATCCAGCCTCTGTGTTAGCTCATATGCCAGTGAAGTCCCTCTTTAAAATTCTGAGCAACGTTCAACTAATGTTCCTGCTCGTTAACCCCTGTAAGCCTTAATGAGCTTAACTTCTACTTGTCCTTATTCATTTAATACATAGACTATCACCGGTTTTCAGAACAGTCTGAATATTTGTTAGTTTTTTTTAATTAGCAGCAGCTAATTGAAAGGACAGTTTCTGGATAAAAAAGAAAGTGACTGTTAAAGCAAATACATGGAAATACTGTGTTGTACCAAGTTAACAGAAATGGAAACACTTACAATGCCCTGGTGAGAATGCAGTGCTTTTACAAGCCCTATAAAGCTATATAAATATAGCTGCGTGTATATATGTATACTTACACCAGCTGACATAATTCACCCCTGTCAACTGGGCAGGAGGGAAATACTCTTTTCCCCGTAGACCACATATGTCACCTTCATCCAAGTGCCCATGAGCGTTTTATGAACACAAATGTTGCTCAAGGGTGATTTCAGCCACCACAGAGATGAATGCAGCCACCTTTGGGGCAGAAGAAAACTGTCACATGGTCATATAGTAATGTCACATATAGTAAATATTTCAAGGGTCAAGAGAACAGCACAAAACCAAAACTAAATGAAACATTTAAATGAAGATACGGGAAGATGGGACAAGTAGATGATGGCCTGTACTGGGATCAGGACAAGTGACCTAATCTAGTTGTCAGCATAGACAAGACACAGTGTTAGGGTCTGTGGCTAGACAGTATATGGTGACATTCACTGGATCCCTCAAGAGCCAGCAGACAGCAACTGAAAGATTTCTTCATTTTTAACAGGTAACCTCTATCCAGGTGCTGGCCATGGCTCAATCCCATTTCTTATCACATACAACAATTTCAATAAACAGCTGAGTGTTCCCAGATGTGGGGGACTGCATTTAGTGTATTGACAGATATGTTTCAGTCAATAATGAAAACTACTTTATACTTATAATTCCAGTATTATTTTTCTTAATTGCTATAAATGCCATTGTGGTTAAGAGACTATATCCAGAGTCTCAAAATTATTTAAAAGTCTAATGCCAATTTAAGTCGCTAATCCACACTGATTTCCCTGGGAATTAGAAAGTAAAATACCTTTAAGAAGTTGGGCTCTAGTTCTTGTAGGAAAATTAACATATACCCTCAAGAAAGATTATCAATTATTTGAAATGATATATTCAAAAGTCAATGGCTTTAGAATGCATTATGTTTTATAAGTGGCTCATTTGTTTCAATATCTTGAAAACTTTTAAAGCGAGACACAATTTCTAAAGCTTTATCTAATTATTTCTTAGCCAGCTTCACAGAGCAGGAGAACACACACACAAGAAGATACCTACATACAAATGTGTAAACATTTGTTAACACTATTTTGTATTTCAACAGAAGTTTTAAAAAGTATGCACGCAGTTCAATACACCAGGACTAAACTCAGCTGTAAACTTCCCTAGCTATGAGCACTAACTCTGGTAAACAACATGTTTAGTATTAACTCCAGATCCTATACTACATTTTTGCAGTTCAAAATAACTCTGATCCTGTTGAAGACATTCAACATTAAAAGCTGTTCATTTTAAACAATAGAAAAACACGCCATTTCAACATGATCATGGAAAAAAACCCCATCCTCTAGAACTACCAAACTAAACAAAGAGGTGGGCTTTTTTCCTTCTCTAAAGTTTTCAGTAGAAAAAGAAAGAAAATAACATAACCCCCGAAGTTTGGCATATGTTGTGTGAGGAGCAACTGATTGAGGTTTTTTGTGCACAGAATAACTTAGTGTTTCAATTACAGAACTCCTCAAGTTTTAAAAGCAGCTAAGTATCTAATTCTACCACCTGGGAAATAGCCTTCTGTGTGAAACGTGAGTGGGAAAATTGACTGTACTGTGTTAACTCAAGCAAAGGGAACAGACTCCCAAAGGGGGTCACACTCCCTTGTTGCTGGAAATTAAAGGTGGACAGGTTAGAAAAATTTAGAGTATTGAGTTATTTCTTTTTGTGGTCAGATTAGCTGGTTTTCTGCTGATTGCTTCTCTAGTGTGAAGCCCAGAAGTCAGAGGGAAGAAAAAGATCATAGCTAACCCATAGAAAGTTGAAATTCTTGCACTGACTCTCAGACTTTGGGACAGTCTCTACCCTTTGCTGCCTTTGACTGCAAATATATAATAAATACAATTTTAAAAAATTAATCTTAAACCAATAATCTCTGATAACTGACTCCAACCAGGATGCTAAACCTTCCTGAAACAGCTACCTGATGGGAAGCATAGCAGGCACCAGCTGAGCCGTGGGGGCTGACGACTTTTCCCAAGTGTTTCTTTCCCAGTTGACGTACATTCCCTCCCTTAGGCTTCCCGAGAACAAGTTTGCAGTGCTTCAGCAGAGCATATGGTTTTCTCTGCTCTTTGGCTTCATCTCCATTCCTGAAGATGTCCAAAGAGCAGCAAAACTGGTGAAGGATCTGGAGCACAAGTGCCATGAAGAGCAGCTGAGGGAGCTGGGGGTGTTTAGCGTGGAGAAAAGGAGGCTCGGTGGGGACCTTATCACTCTCTACAATCACATGAAAGGAGGTTGTAGCCAGGTGAGGGTCCAGCACTTCACTCCAGTAAAAAGCAATAGGAGAAGAGGAAACAGCTTCAAGTTGCACCAGGGGATATTTAAATTGGATATTAGGAAAAATTTCTTCACTGAGAGGGCTTTCAAGCATCGGAATAGGCTGCCCAGGGAAGTAGTTGAGTTATCAGTCCTGGATACTTCCTAGTAGGTAAAGAAGTGAGTAAGTGGCTTTTCATCTCACAAAAAGTAGTTAGTATCTTCATTCAGGGAAAAATCTCTGCTATTCAGAATCCAAAGCTCCAAAGTGAGGTGTGGTGAATCAGACCATGTCTTCATCTCAGTCACAAAACTTTCACATTGATATTCTTTTTGTCTGAGTACTGAACAACAACCCTCTTTAGCAAAGCTAACAATTTGATGATCTTGCTTTTCATTTAAAAACAAGAAAATCTTTGTTTTCCTTAGTAGCTGTCATTCAGCGTTCATTACACAGATCTGTCAGAAATGTTTCTCTGCTCTTTTTCCTTACTAATGGACTTTAGGGCGTTAAGTTTGATGAAAATTATGTAGGAGATAAAAATTATTACATGTATGTTCAGAACACTCAAAGACCATTCTGTCAGTTTAAACACAAAACCTTGTTTTGAGAAACAAAATTACATCTTTCAAAACTTTGTTAGAAGGCTATGACACAGGCTTAATTTCCATTTAGAAAAAATCCCTCCACATTATTTTTTTTATCTGAACTATTGCAACCTTCCATTTATTGAAATACAATTTTAATTAAAGCTTAGTATTTCAAAACTCAAAATTAATTTGGTGATGTCAGTATATATATAACATATCTTTTTGTCTTGAAAGCATGCTTTTCAACCAGAAAATTCTTTTCTTTTCATTGAATTATGCATGTTTCATTAAATTGCAGCAAAGAGCAGCGCCCAAAAGTTTCTTGTTTCCTTCTAAGAATGTAGAAGATCAGTGTCTGATTTCACTTTAGCCTGATTTACCAAATGCATTACTGAGTTACCACTTTAAGCATTTTCTCAGTATTCTGGCTAAATTTTATGTATTTTTAAGTGTCCTTCACAAAACCCCAACAAATACAGGGCTCTTGTGCCCACAGCATCCTTTATGTGAAATAAAAGCAGCCAGGTTGAAAGCATATAGCCCAAAGCTGGAGTTTGAATTCATTGTGAAGCCTGCGCTAAACTTTAAGTGTCTGAGGTTACTCATTTGGGCATGTCCCTCCATCAGAAATGTGGCCCACGTGGACCCAGTCAAGGGGGTCAAAATTGTTGGAACCAGTGCTCTTGTTCCTTCCAAATTTTTTGGAGAATCAAGTTGCTCAGCTGAGACTCCTCATGTAAGAGAGCAGAGGTGACCTTGAAAACTCTAGTAACTAAAGACCCCATCCAGTCAGACATCCACGTTAAGTTCCATCTTGAGTTGAATAGGTCTGAAGCTCCCATCCATCACCAGATGGAATATGTCAGCTATTAGATATGTTGCTCTCACTCCTCTTGTCTCATTGAGCAGCAAAAATTAGGTAAGAATGAAAAAGGAGAAAAACCCTAAAACATGATTCTGGATAATCTAGCTACTATCTTATCTATTTTATCTGCCTGAGGTTAGAAAATTCTGGCTAATGGTAGTCCAAACTAATTTTGACTGATAAAAAGTAGTTCCAAAGATGTGGTTAATGAGGGATGGACATGAAGGGCCAGGAGTTGGACTCAGTGATCCTTTTGGATCCCTTTCAACTCAGCATATTCTGTGATTCTGACACTTCTATTGCTTCCCTGACTCATATGGGCACACAAATATTTGAAGCCACTTTGATATCATCCAGTAGAAGACAGCAGTTAAACATATTAGAAAGCATAATTTTAATTTAACTACAAAGATAAGTACTGACCTATCAGAATCTGAAGATCATGTTTATGCCATACAATTGCATGAATTTTCTGAAGAGAACATATTTTTCCATTCAATCACAGTTCATACAAACTCTATTGCCTACCAACTAATTTATGGATATGAAGCTTTCAAGTGTTTAATTGGAAATATCTTCTCTTCTGCTGTCATTATATTACATTGATAGAGTAGCTTCATACCAAATGCTTTCCATGAAAACAATTTTTAAATCAAATTATTTTTAATGTTGTGAGTTTTTTGCACATGAATAAGTACCTCAATTGAGATGTATAAAACCAATTAGACCCCTATTTATCTCTGCTTAGCAACTTGGCTCCACTAATTTCTTTGGTCACTGTATTTCACTTCAGAGCTTACTCTATTGTTCATACATTCTGATGATTGAATTACTCGAGATTTATTTTAGAATGCACTTATTTAGTGGTGCCCTTTCCAAACCACTTTCTTTTTATCTGATCCTGAAAGTCCTGCAATATTCCTTCACAAATCTTGGAGAGTGTCATAAAAAAGATGCATTAGTTACTCTCTATGTGCTCACATAACAAAAATTCTGAGCAATAAAAAAACAGTAATTGACAGGAAGAAGAAAATGTCTTAGTTTTTTCCCATTGTCGTATTAAAACCTATGTTGAGTGGAACATTTAATTACTAGCACAGACACCCCTGGCTATTTGGCTTTTTCCTGCCAAAAGAGCCAAAAGATTTCCCCTCTTGTCCCAGAAGTGGTGACCACTTTCAACTTTAATTTCACTTTCATAATGCACTGTTAATTAAGCTTAGGTGGCCTTTTATATCAGATGGATAAATCCTGCAATGACTCACTCTCTGCAGGGTAGCAGAGCATGTTCATTAGATAGCCCCCTTACATATATAAAATATAAATCCAAAGAGGCAATATGTCCTTTCAATGCTGCACCATTTCGGTTAAACAAATTGCTGATGTTCAGAGTTTAAAAATTTAGAAGAATATAGTGTCATAAGGTTGGCAGGATGCTGAAAGGCAATCTTAAGCATAAAATGTATCTATATCATGACCAGCAGATGTTCATACTCATTTTTGGCAACATAAACTATTTTGTTCCATATGATCCATGAGCATAATTGTTAGGATTTTTCCTAAGGTCTAACCTACCAAGGTGCATTTTGAGCCAATTACTTCTTGAGCTACTTCTCAAGGAAGATGGACAATGGGTTATTTTGATTTTCACATACATTTTATATCTATATCTACACCTGTAGCTATCTATATATGTGCATGTATGTATATGTATGTATATATACATATATATATGTATACACAAACATTTTGCTTTGTGTAGATTATATGCATCTATTTTATATACATAAATGTATTGAACAGGCATCTATAAATCTAGTATCTATCAAACATATATTACTTATATATTAAAAATATGTTATTTTATATACTTTATTTTTAGATACTATGCAATTTACATATACATTATTTATTCATTATTTTCATTTCATTTACTCAAAATTCTTTATTTCTTTCCCTCCATCGTCTGTGTTGATCAATGTTATTCATTGTCATTTGAACCATGAACAATCAGAAACAAAACACTGTCTATAGTGTTTATGAATTATGGTTCAGCTGAGGAGAAGTCAACACAGCTACGCATCATGGATTCATACCTCACTTATTTAGAACAAAGATGTCCTGTTGGATGTCTAATTTGTCACCTTAATCTTGCAGGTCAGTTGCTCTTATCTTCTTACCTCAGCCTGAATATCACATTCTCCTGGTGAGCATATTTCAAAGATATCTAATCTTGTTGATCTCATGGTATAGTGGGCATGATGATGAGGCATGAAGAGGATAAAAATATCAGAAGGAACATTAATCTCCTCTTAATTTTCCAGTCAGTATTTTCCAGATGTTGTAAAGAACATTAATGTTTGATACTATATTGTGAATCATCATTATTGAACTACAGAATAGGTCTGTGGAAAAAAAAACCAAAAAAACAAAAAAAAACCCCAAGATATTTTCTCCTCCCTGGTGAAGTAAAGTATATACAATGCCAGTGACAATGAGCTTTCAGGGAGGGATCACATGGCATAGGTATTGCTTCCTTTAACTCCAAAAACCTTCAGTATTACCAGCTCTCAATAACTCATCGTGAATCTTGCAGTATTTGTAGCATCTCAGTTCACAGAAATGCTCAGCTTTGGTTTCTGAAATAAAAGTGCCTGCACATTTGAGGTTGTTGGTTTCCTTGGCATCTTGTTCTTCTTCTTCTTTTTTTTTTTTTTCTTTCATAAAGTCTTATAAATTCCCTAGATCTTGACTTTTGTTGCCTGGGTCAGTTCTTCTACATTTTTGGCTGGCAAGCATCTCTTACAGTGATCCCTCTCCAGTGGATGCATCTACGTTTTGGGCCTTTGATCAACCCAGGAACTCACCACCGTGGGCAGGTCCCTCACTACCAGCACAGCACTATGAACATAGAGACTATTCTCACGTGAGTCTTAGCTGCATCTCGTCCCCTCTATTATGCTAAGGTAGGTCTCCCAAATAATTTGAGTTTTTCCTGGTTTTCCTCTGTTTCTTTATTTCCTTTAAAAAAAAAAAATCATCAAGCTACTTCCATTTATTTCCTATTTCTCTGTGAGCACATTGTACTATTTTCTAATGTTGATATATCTGGGTTAGAAAAACTTCAAAAATAATTGCTATCAAAATTAAGAGAAAATGACCTGCTTTCTGTTCCTTTGTTAATTTGGGATTTTTAAGTGCTCTACAGAATTCTATTCCAGAAGGAGGGTATTTTTAAGTTGTCTAATTGGTTAACATCAATAAAACCAAATATTCTTGCCTTTGACCAGTATCTGTGAAAATCCCCACAGGAGGATATTCTGTCTGTTTTGGATCTCCATTTTGAGCTATTAAGCTCTATTAAGAAATTGAGCCTTTTTTTTTTGGAAATCTGGGCACACATTGCCTTGCCGATTTGATGTGAGAAACCCTTGCAAGTGCCACCTGGGAAAAGACATATTCCACTTGTACATGAACAAACTGAAACCTGCCAAATAATCTCAAAACAAACATCCAGGAGTTATTGCACAGTTAAGTTTGTGCTTTTTTGCCAGGTGAATTCTCCCTTGCTTTAATAAAAAAAGGGAATGCAAATACTGGTTTTGGAAACTATTAGGAAAAAAGAGAATAACAGTACTAAGGACAGATTAGTTGACCGTATATTTCTACCCGAAGGACACCTTCTAGCAAAGTGTCAATTATTTATATCACAGCACTGATAAGAAAGATCAAGCCAGACTCAGGTATCCTTGAGGTTGAACTTTAAGGAGAGTTTATCACAATTCTACCTTTATTTTCACAAAGTCTGCACCTGTTTTATCTTGTCTTACACTTAATTAATAAGCTATTTGGTGTCAGAAGAGCATTGTTTATATAGCACGCAGCACAGCGGGCCCTGGTAAATCCTTTGGATTCCTGTTTTCTGTGGCGGTAATGTTTTCTGTTTGTCAATTCACTTCTGGCCTAATAAATCTTAAGGTTTGGAATCACTGTGCTGCTTAGTTCGTTAATTATAATAAGTATGAAAACAGTTGAAATCATATACTGTTTGAGAGTAAAAGATCTTTGGGCAAGGACCTGTTCCTTAGGAAGTACACACAGCAGAGCAAAACTGGATTCTGGATCATGGTGAGCACCTACTACTACTGCAAAAACAAGACTTCCAGGGACATCTGGACCTAAGAAAGCTGTACATTAAAATTAACCCCTTTTCTATGGACTTCTAGATGTCACCTTCTAGGGGCAGAAGAGCCACTGGTGTGTAGCTAATATTACTAAGTTAAATGGGAATGAACCAAAGCAGTACAACTGCATTTGAAGCCAGAATCATATATTACTATGGTATTTTTTGTTGTGGTTCTGTAATAAGTGAAAGTGTATCTTGGAGCCATGCAGAGAACAGCAAATTTACTATAACTGCCAGAGACAAGTGGGCATGAAAAATGATCAGTTCCTAAAAGCTTTTAAAGCAGCAATGTTTGTCCTTCTTGGCTTTATGAAGGTCATAAGTCTCTCTGGTATGATCTAAGAAATGCTATAACAAGGTTCACGTAAATGCAGCTGTGTCCTGAAACTGTGCTCAGAGAGACAAAATTCCTTTACAGAAATAGCCAATCAACTTTTATCTGAAGAAGACAATATTCTGCAGAGGACTTTTTCAGAGATGCAGCCAGCTCCAGACCACAGTCCAGTGACAGAATGATCTATAGGACTTTTCCTGCCAGGAAAGCAGTGTCCAAAACTAACGTAACCTTAATTTATTACTTACTTGGCTTATACATCTCTTTACTGTGGCTTCACTAGTTTTACATAGTGTATACATAGATACACACACTAATATATTCCTGTATGTTATATGTAGACTTACATGTATAATATATATACATATATACATGCATACACATACATATATCTATACACACAAATGTGTGTGTGTACATATATGTATATGAACATCCTTAATTGATTTTAGATATTATCTAAGGCACCCTACAGTCTGCTCCAAGCAAAGGAGCAGACAAATTTTTGCAACTCCCAAAGGAAAGGAATGACCAAATTAAAGATGACTTCTCCATGAGGGCACCCAACTGCACCTGGTCTTCCTCTGCCACAGCTAAGCCCTGTGGCAGTGGTAACTTAGCTGTCCTGGAGACAGCATGAGGGAAAGGAGCAACTGAGGCTCCATCCAGACCCAGCTGCATGGCTGGAGGAATTTGTATCACTGTAGGTGCGCAGGTTCCTTCTTGCTGGACATTCAGTATTGTGCATCACCGTGATTCTACACACAACCCATCTTCTGCAAAGCCTGATAAAAGAACCTGGCAACTGAGAGGAGTGACTTTCCCTGATGGGTTCCTCTCTGTATCCTCTGTAAGTGCCTTCTACCTGGTGAGCAGCAGTAGAGCAGACACCCTGTAGAGTGACTGATGATCCTGTTCAGTGCTGTTAGGAATAGACTGTGAAGTCACCCTTTGTGGTGTTATGTTATTCCACAGGAGTGTGGCAGCCCAGAGTATCCCTCTGTCCATCCAGGGGGGTTTGGAACCCCACCAGGCAGACTTAGGACTCTGGCAAGAAGCCCAGGATTCTATCTTGGATCCTTCTCCGTGGAAAAAACTGCCAACATTACAGGAAGAACTGCAAAGTCAAAAGAATGTAAGATAAATAGTTTAGTTTATCACAGGGTGAAAATGTAGAATTTAGCTTTCTAGAATGGAGACTGAGAAGGCAAGATGGAGGATTTAGGGCGGTGTCCCTTCTCCTTCTCCTTCTCCTTCCTTCTCTCCCCTCCATCTTCTGCTGTGACAATAGTAAAAATAATTGATGGAGGGAAAACTGAGGTAGAAGTGACATGTCTAGAATAGGTAAAAATTAATTGGTAAAAATTGATAAATAATAATACATTGTAAAAGATGGTTGGGTCGTAGAATGGGTATAAAGGTCCAGGGGACGCCCCTGCTGGGGGCAGTCCTGCAGTGATTCTGAGAGGTGTCGGCCGCTTCGGCTGTTAGCTCCAGACACTGTGAGATAAGAGAAAATAAACAACCTGAACACGAACCTGCAGGCATCTCTCGTCTTTCCTGGCTCTGGCACAGGACTTTTTAAGATCAAAAGCTAGCCACAAAGAACTTCATGCACCCTCTGGGGGTGAAAAACCCTCGCAAAGGAGTGGCTGCCATCAAATATTTCCCAAATTTTGGAATTGGTACCAAGATTAACATAAATTTGAAGAAAAGAATGGACCTGGTTATTAACCTGCTCTTGTTTTGCCTCAAGCTATGTTTGGAATCGATTAAAAAAAAAAAAAAGATCCCCCTTTAGGAATGAACTCTGGTCTCTCTGTACTCTGCTGCTCCTTCCCAACAAAGTGTCTTCCTGATGGATGGATTTTTCTCTTCCCTTTTCTTCAAAACACTCAGTGATGGAACATTCATAGCCCTTCTAAACAATCTGTTCCAGGGCATTTTCAGAATCACTGCTCCTTATTATCCTTACTTTTTAAAACATTTGTGTTGCAGTCAATACAAGATGAAATTTGGAAGGTGGCTTTGTCCAGCCGAGTTCTTGTGCTCAGAAGACAGGTCTGTACACAATGTTAGAAAAAAATGAAAAAAAAATAGGAACAGCAACACTTCTTCTATCTAACTCTTACACAGCATTTTTCCCTCAGTAGATTTCCAAGGACGTTATGAAAAAAACATCTGTCTTATAACCCCTTTCTGACAGATGGGGCAGGGCAGGCAACAATTAGAGTAATTTGTACAATTCCTCCATCCCTTCACCAGAAGGGAAGAGAAGAGAACACAAGCATTTGTTTAAACACCATCAGTTTTCATACTTAATTCTTTTCTGAGAATTTTGAAAATACTGCTCTAAACAACCAAGGAAAGGTGAATTACAGTCAACTCAGGTAAAGAATATTATCCAAAGAACTTGTATATCAAGATATAGCTTTCCATCTACTTTAGTGGGAGTCAGGTGAGATCCATAAGCCTTAAAATGAGTATTTATAGTGTTTTTAGTATCCTGGAATAAAAACCTATTTACTCAATCATGAATAATGATATGAGCTCAACCTTTCAAAAAAAAAATATGAAAAACAACTCTTTTTTATCACCCACCATATTTATGCTAATACTTCAGGAAAGTTATGGAGTTTTGAATTACGTTATATAGACTCAAACTAAAGTTTGACAATTAACCTTTCAAAGGAATTCTGTAACAAGAAGCCTCAGAAAAATGTAATGGTAGCAATTTATTATGAGTTCCTGAGTCTGGATCGCTTGGGATACAAAAAAACCCATCCAGTTTAACTTATTGATGCCAAAGGAGCAACTGTTTATTTCAGGTTTTGCCTTTGTTTTAAAGATACAGTGATTCCTTATCATCACACACTAGCTGCAAGAAGGGATGGACTCATAATAATATGTCATTTTTAGAGTGAGATATGAAACAAATCATGAGCATGCTGTCCCTTAGAAGATATATTATTTCAGTTTTAGACTAAAGGAGACTGCAATAGTGAAGGTCCTGTGCCAGCTCAGAAACCAGACCAGAATTTCTGTCTGCTTTACATCCCATACTTAAAAATCTAAGTTGAACCTAGGATTTCCAGGTAGAATAAAATGTATAAATATAATTTCTTTACTTATAAAGATAAACTTTAAGGTTTTTCTAAGGTCCCATATCTGATCATTCCCCATTCTGTACAACCCTTAGTTTCCCCCATAACAGCTCACCACCCCAAATGGAGAGACTTCTTTAAGTTCCATGTCTGAGGGAGATTTAAGCCTGGCACTTACCTGAGTTTCACTTTTTCTACAAGATTTCTCATGTTTGTAGAGAAATAGAGGCATCAAGCAGAGGAAGCTTGTGGGAAATAATCGCTAAATTCCTGTTCTCTAATTTCAGCTTTCATCCATCATTCCTCTTTATTTTCTGTAAGCAAAAAGATGTATTATGGTGTGGAGAACCAAGGGTACATCCCAGCATGCAGCTCAGTGAGAGAAGAGCTGTTCCACGGGCTTGGCTACAGAGCAGATGAACTCTCCTATACACTCGCCTTTCAATCCACACTCATCAAACGAAGTGCACAATTGCAATGGTTACTGTGGGGTTGAAAGACATAAATCAGGAAGAAAAAGACATGTGTGTAGACCAGGCTAGAAAGCCACCTCAAAATACAAGAAGACTCACAGACATCATAAACCAGCTTTTTCCTCCTCCTCTTTTTTTTTTCTTTTTTAAAATTCACACTCTGTATCAAAGACATAAAATCTCAGTTGGAACCTGAAACCAAATCCAAAACACAATAACAGTCACAGTTAGCTCAGGGGAAGTGTGAGAAACAAGAACAAAATCACACTTTCTGATGAGTATGGATTCACAAATCAATGGAGACAGGAAAGGAAACAACACCAGGCTCACTTTGTAAGGCTGTGCTCTGGTTTGACAACAGGGAGGCGGGCTCACCATTTAGCCATTCCTCCAGCTAGAGTAAACTTTGAAGGATTGCATGCATGAAATGCCACTGCAGCAATATTTAATTTAAAAAAAACCCAACAAAAACAACAACAAAAAAACTCCATAATTTCCTGGTTGTTAATGCAATAGAAAGGAATTCCCAGCAGCTCTGACTGAGGAAGCACTGGGCAGCTAATCACAGGTCTTCCCCAGAATACAGACACTTTCAAAAGGATCAGCTTGAAAAATTGCTTTGGAGACCCTGACAACACAGAGAGAGAGGTGAGCTGTGAAGAAAAGATGAAAAAATATTCATAGTTCAACTGCTGGCCCCTCAATATTGCCTCTGAGCGTGTTTGCAAGGAAGGTCACAACCTGTGGTTCCAGTGAGTCCCTTGTTGTCCAAAGGAAGCTGTTCAATGCAGATGAAATGGGGACAGGACACCTTTCTGCATAAACTCATTCTAGAATCACCATCCTCAAGTCTGCAGATAAAATCTCCTTTTGCTACTCAAAGACATAAAAGTTTTGCCAGGCTTTTCCACATATCTCAGCCTGTGCACATGAAGCAAGGTGGCAAGCAGCCCTTCTCTTGCCTCAGAAGAGCAAGACAAATCAAATTTACAGATGTGAATATACTTTACCTTTGCTGCATGACTACCGTCAGCGATAAGGAAGGCAGGGGAACTCAGGCTCTTGGCAGACTTACCTCTACAGCTACAGAGAGAAGAAATTTCTCATGTTTCTTTGGCTTCTTTAGTATTTTCCTGATACTGGTGCGTGAAGTGGCTAAGAGGAAATGGAGTCATCATTCTGTAAGCATAGAGTACGACTAAAATACCTCAGTGCACTTTCTGAATAAGAGAAAAACATGATGTTACCCAATATTATTTGCAATTGCACAGTTGGAAGTTCTTTAGGAGAACCTTAAGGCTAAATTTGAGACTGCAGGGACCTCTTTTTACATAATTGTCATAGTTTCTGAGTATTTATTCAGAGAAACACAGCCTCAAATTTCACTGAATTTCAAAAGCATTTGGGTGCCTCAAACTTACCACTCCTTTTCAAAAGTACAAATCAAAGATATTAATCTATCCATACTAACACCCTGATTTTATTACTGGCAAAATATCTAAAGTTTGATGATTGATGAGTAACTGAGACAAACATCAAATGCCAGTGATAGCAAGCATACTTCGAAGAGAACTGTAAAAACATCTTAAGCTTATCTTTTAATCTTTGACATGCTCAGGTGTTGATATAAAGTTGTGAGTAGTATGGCCACTTCTTTCTTTTCCCTAAACACAAAACCAATAAATTTAATGATGTCTATAATGCACTCCCAATACCTCAGAGATGAGCAAACCTGCAGTTACAACACCAACAATAAAGAAACAAAAAAGACTCTGATTCTCTCTCTTGAAGCCAGAAGCGTTGGGCAGTAAACAGCAATTTACTCCTGGAAAAAGGAATTTTATGACAAGGATGATAACTAAATATATATCTAATTTATACAAGCCAATAGGTGCTCACCCTTGCATGCTTGTACATAAACACAGAGACACACTGAGTACTGCTCAAGATATGAAGAAGTTAAAAAAAAAGTAAAATATATAGTTTCTTTTCACGTAGCTCTCCCTTCCCTGTTGTTGAGATAAACAAAAGCTAGTGCTGAAGTTCAGATTTTGGAGCTCTGCAGTGAGCTCTGAAGCAGCAGCTTGCAGGCGAAAAAGCCCATTGTGCGACCTCGCCAAGAATTATCTTGGTGTGGGAATAAAGAGAAACATTGACACAAGAAAAATGTGCACTGCTTTGCTTTAGAGCTCACATAGCAGCTTACAGCAGCAGAAGGCCAAATGCTTAGAATTCAAGGCACCAACACTGTGCCTGATGAAATGAAAATTTCATGTTGGATAAGTGCTCAAGTGAGATAACTTGGTTTTATTTCTACTTTCTAGAGCGTGCAGTGAGAGATGGCTGGTGCCCTCAGTGCAAGCTGTCACCAAAAATCAGCACATTAGGAAAATTTACCCTGGCATTGAGCTATTTCCCCAGATTAGAATAGGAAATCTTGCCGGACCTGTAGCAATG
The DNA here is from genome assembly GCA_013397175.1 of Platysteira castanea. Classification (NCBI taxonomy): domain Eukaryota; kingdom Metazoa; phylum Chordata; class Aves; order Passeriformes; genus Platysteira; species Platysteira castanea. Next base: position 576,467 of record VYXC01001380.1, read on the forward strand.
GTAACCACTGTGGAGTAGATGAGCAGGTTGGATTGTGATCACAGTGCATATTGGAACTCTATCACTTTACACGTGTTTAGAATACTTGTTCCCTTACTGTAGAAACCACTTCCTTTTTTTTTTTTTTTCTTTTTTCCCTTCTGGCTGTTTGACACACACCTGAAGAAAGAGCTTTACTGACTGAGAAAGGAAGATCCCTGACTTCCAGCAGAGATTCCTGAAACCCAGTGTTAATGCTTTGAGTTTGCCTTACATGTTTCAAAAGAGTTTTGACTGACAAAATACGCACAAGCTGTTAAAATCTGCCTCCTGAACACACTAAGAGTATATCAAAGCTATCTTCTTTGGGGTTTTGTTTCTAAATATATATCTCATGAACATGGGGAGACAGTTAACCTTCACACTTGGTTCAATTGATCAGAAAAGCTCTTTTATCTCTTAGACATGTTCTAAATGCTTTTATCATCAAGAAATGATTGCAGTAGATACTTTGGTGAAAGCCTGTCACCTGCTCCTTCCACACTTTGTTGCTTCAATTATAAATACAAATTAACACTCAGACACATGCAAAGCTATTAAGGATTTTGACATTTCAAATACTGTGTCTCATTTTACCTACACGAATCTGCTGTTTGAGTGTGGTAACTGTTATTTCTTTTTTCCTTCACAACACACTGGCTCACATACATTATATAATATATTGCTGGAACCTGGCTAATTTGAAAGGATACAGTAGGATGAACTTCAGGACAGCCTGAAGAAAAGACATCCTACATCCTACATGTTGAGCTATTGTCAAAATTCACAGCCAAACCCCTCTGGCTACCTAGTATTTAATAGCTCTTTCAGAATCCCACAGTCATCCATTCATTTTTCTCCACAATGTTCCCTGTGAGGTAAGTCATGTTCCTCAGATAGGAAAAGGAGATTACTAAGCTGTTTAGACAGAGTACTTTTGAAAAGGGATCCATATTGTCTTAAAACAAGCCAGGTCTTTTAAACATTGTTTAAAGGGACCTCTGGAGGTCAGAAACCATCATCCAATTTCTATTATAGTCAGTTTATGGTCATTTTTATTGATATTAACATGCCTGGTTTTCCACTGCCTTTGGGCCTTCTGAGTCTTCACCCCTTTTTTTGCCAACCTCCACAAATTAAGCATGATTGGTCTCTGTGAGGAAATAGCCATTTCCTCTTCTTGATGTCCCTAGTCTCAGGGAACTCCACTATCTTTGGTAGCTCGTTTGAGTTTGCAGAGACAATGAGCGGAGCCAGCTGTACCCGCACTGCTGGCAGGGTGGAGCCAACAAGTGGATTGCTCATCCCACTTTTGGGATGCTCCAGACTGGAGCCACACTGTAGTGGTCTGGCTAATGACCAGTGAGGCACAGCACCTGAATGTTCAAAGGCATGTTCACACAGACTTTACCTGGAAAAGGAACTGGACAACCAGCCTGAGCTGCTGGTGGTAATCTGTGGCAAAACAAGACAGCATCCTTTCTATAGCACTAGGTCCTAACTACACTGGTTGATTTCTACATTTTATAACCCTAAAGTTAGATGATATATGTTAATGGTTTATAATTGAACTTCGAAGATTTTGTGTTTTGTTTTGGAGTTTTTTTCATGAACATATGACTAGAACTTGTTTCTGTATGTTAAGACCAAATCAAACCTATACTTGTGCCCAGCGGCAACATGACAAAAACAGAGAAATCACAGTCAGATGAGATACGACACAGTCAAAAGGACCCTACCTTACACAATTAAGCTGGGTAAGGCAGTGGAGTGACATTTAGCGTGGTCTCATTCAGATCTCAACTCTGCAGACAGTATGTGCATATCCTTGGGTAAGTCACCCACACAAAACTTCACAAGGATCTAAGTACCTAATTCCCAAGAAAGCCCCAGGGCATCTAACTTTCTGTGAGGATCTGGAATTAAATTTAAATGTGTGTAAATCCTCCACATCCTAAAAATAAGGTAAATTTATTTTCTTCTATTGTTTTCCATTACCTTCCTATCCTCTCATACCCTAACATTTGTAGGACCAGGAAGTCTTGCTTCTGCACGTGGATGGAGTCTTACAGGAGAATCAAACTTTACCTCTGTTTCCTAAGGCCTTATCTCTACTTTGTAAGGCCTGTGGATATTGCTTGCAAAAAATTATTATTGCCAGTGTTTTAATGAGGAATGTGGGTTGCTGTGCCTTACCTGCAATATGTTCTGACAAGCACATCTTTCTCTGCACTACTACATAGTTAAGCAATAACTATTCTTTGCCAGTTCTTCTCTAGCCTTGTTTCTCAAGACACAGAAGGTTCCTGTGATCATCTGACATTTATGTGCCCATCTGCCTTGCCTGACCATTTTCAGCAAAATTGGTCACAGACATGAAGGTAAAATGTACCTACAAGTTTAATGATAATATAAATGAGGGAGACAAAAAATTATTCTACCTTCTTTCTGAAATTAATTTATCTTTATCATGAATATTGTCTCAATCATGTGTCAGGAATCTTAGACACACACCAGGAAACCTCATTATGATCGATACTCTACAGAAACATAAATGCCTCAGGCATTTTGCAATGTAAATGAAACCAATCTCACCTTCATGGTATCAGAATGTCTCAATCTATTCTATTTTTAGTTAGAACGACAACTTGCAGATCTGGCTGTTCAAGAACAAACAGAGTGAAACAAACATAAAATTTCTATGAAGAGGTCTGGAGGAAAACAACCAACATTATTAAATTCAGGGGGTTTGAAACAAAAGAAAACAAAAATAGGCTAGGTGAGAAAAACCATTTATCTAGGCCAGTCCAATCTTGCTAGAAAGGAAAGGTCCAAAAGGCATTAATTCCACTTCTGTGTTATTATCCCCAAAATGCATCACTGCAATTTGGACATATAAAATGTCTTCAACAAGCTTGGAGAGTAAAATGTTGACAAAGAAATATGTGTTATTAGTTTGAGCTGCTGGGTCACCCGCAGGACAGCAATACAAACAACCTGGCTAATATAGCCAAAAAAATAAGCAAGTGGTTCAGGCTGTAGTCAGGGCAGGAGAGCAGATAAGGATCTCTAATGTAATGAAGAAGGACAGAAAATGAATACCAGGTTGAGAAGAAGCATGTTGGTGGAATAGGTGTGTCAAGAGGGATAGCTGCATAGTTCATCTAAACGACAATATGAATGTTCTTTCCTCAGGCTCTGTTTCTTTCTGCCTTGTATATTTATTTTGTTGTTGTTCTTGCTTACAGCAAGCAGCTTGAAGGGAAACAGTGTGAAACAATGATTACTATCTCACTGGTCTTTTAAGTCTTCAGACTTGTCCCCTTTCTAGAGGCAACCTAGAAAGAAACAAATAATCAGGTTAGGGAATGTGGAAGGGAACATAAGGAATAATAAAGGGAAGGGGAAAAAAAAGCAGCACAGGGATTGACCCAGTCTTAATTTAAGTCTTGTTATTAGATTGTTTACAAGTTGAAATGTGTTATCTATGGGGCTGCAGGTGAGGTCCAGCCACTCCCACTTGATTACTGTTTTTTTGCTAATTCTCAGTGACCTGACACTTGTCTAGGGAATCACACATATCTTATTTTAACTCCATCAAACTTTACCATGATGGTTTTATAGCCAGAGCTGTGACAAGAAGTAAACCTGATAGGAATATTGCAGGAAATCTTTTGGTGGTTCCACTCAAGAGAAAAGCATGCAGAAACATGGAAATGCTGGGATCCACCAGGACTGGAAGGAGCCTAGAAGACATCCTGGGAAAGCAAAGGTGTGCCTCGAACATTTCCATGTCTTGACAGTGCCCTGTCCTCAGCAGTTTCACAAGTGAGTACCCAGAGCAGTCCTTTAGTGGTTTTAGAACTACAGATCTACAATAATTTCAGTGAATCCCTACAGGAGCTGAGGACGTGGTTGAAGGTAATGTCACTTCCAGAATCATAGTCATAGGGAAACTTGGGCTGCAAGGAATCTCTGGAGATATCTAGCTGGAGCCTACAACTCCAGTTGTCTTCAAAATTGTGGGTGCTACAACTGGCTCAGGCTGCATGTTTATCTCAGGAAGAGCAATTGCAGCCGCAGTTTGTCAGGGTCAGGAAACACTGTGATATGTGCTGGACCCAGACCTGCTTTGCACATGATGACGCACGAATACAGCACATTCTGACAGCTCCCATATGTTCCTCAAAGAAAGTCAGGTGAGTCTTTGTAAGGTTTTTAGTTTCCTTTCGTTAAGGCTGATCAAATTCTGGTGTTTTGAATGAAGCTTCTTTTCTACTGTTCCACTATCAGATTTAAACTTAACAAAGGTAGGGATCCACAATTATAGCAGTGATGGATTTATTAGGATAGTATTACCCCAAAAGCTAATCATGCAAAAGGAACCTTGGGGGAATGAGACAGGTGACTGTGAAAAAGCTTCAGCAGTGATCCAAGATGCTGCAAAAACAAGGGATTCCTTGATAGATTTTCAAATACTACAAAATAAGACTGCATACTAGCAGCCTGGAGCCTGAAAAAACATCTAATTTCTGGAAAATTTGCCTTTGAGTTGCAGGGTATTTTGTTTTGATAAAGAACTGAAGAGTCGACTTATAAAACCAGAGAGCTGAATCTTAGGATACTCAAAATGTGCTGAATGCTGACTGAACACTATTACCACTTAAATAGAAAGAGCAGATTGACTGCTTTTGAAAATACCATCCCCAAGTCCAACCAGAGTGTTTAATCTAGCCCTCAAATCCAATACAAATTCAAATTCCAGTGGATATTTTATACTGTCCAGTTTTAATTGACCCAGAGTATAAAATTCAATATTCCTCTGTAGTTTTAGCAACTTTCTTTTTAGAAACATTTTCATCACCTTCAGTTCATTTCTATCTGTTCTCCACCCACTTCTAACTATTTTTTGTTGTCTGCAAACAAGAGGCATTTGAAAATCCTCAACAGGATTTCTCAGAAGACATTAAGTACTATCGCAAAAACAGGCTGCACACTGTGCTGAAAAAAGCTGAGATCAAAACAAACACTTTCTTTTCAACATGATACAATGAAAAGAGGTAAAATGTCTAGAGGGAGTGACAACATAAAATTACAAAATTTATCCATACTTGGAAGTTCCATTTCTTTATATCCTCTCTGATTAGTTAGAAGTAGCTTATGGAAGTCTTGCCTAGTAACTTAAGAAGGCAAGGTGAGGTTTGACAAATGTTTCTCTTAGGTTCTTGATTGATTTTAACTTATTGTTCTTAGATTTGTTCTTTTTTTTTCTTTTTGGTGTTTTGTCTTTCCCTTTTTCCCACAACAAGGCAAAAATCTAAGATCTGAATTGATTCACAATGCCTGCGTTACCTGCCTCCTGCCTGCTGGGAAGTAGTAACCACACATTGGCAAGATTACATTTACAACTTGGAAACAAAAAAAAAAAGCAGCTTGATATGATGAGTTGTTTTAGGAATACTGAGGAGGAGAGAAAAGAAAAACTCTTTAAAATTGAAATTGCTCACCTGCTGCTGCCTGACAGCCTCAAGCTTTAACGGTGATGACTGCAGAAATCCAACAGCAGCAACATGCTGCAAAAGCCTCTGCTAAAAACAGGGAATGTACAGCAAGACATCCCATCCTGCCATTTATTTCCAAGGACATTTTGGAACTGGAAAAATTCAGAGAGGAATAGCAATGCTTAGCAAATATAGACAAATTCCTGTGGGAGAGGAAAGACCTTGGAAATATGAGGACTGTGGGGAGTTTGGAGAGTTAGGATGGGAACTGATTGTTCATCTCTTCGTGAGTACAAGATATAGGGTATGCTATGTGAAGCTTCTCGTTGGAAAGTTCAAAACAAACAGGGAAACAAAAAACAAAAAGAAAAACAGGAATTTTCTGCCCCATAGGGTGTAGGAGACTTGTAGAACATGAAGCTAAGGGATGTTGTAGATGCTAATAGTTGATATGCATTGAACAATAACGTGATTATGTTCATAACAGGGAACCCATGGACTATTATTACTGACATGGCATTTCAGAGTGTCCTGGGGGAAGTGTCATATATGCTTGTGCTGTTCTTAATCTGCTCTAGTTATTTGCTTGTGACCACAGTTACAGACTTGGCTGGAGGGAACTTTTTTTCTTTTTAATCTGACCCACTGTATCCATTCTTACCTTCAAGCAGGGTGGCCATAACTAAGGTGGCACTGGCATTCATCTTCCTGTGAAAAAATGCCACCAGTGGAACAAAACGCTGCACTGAGAAACTAACAAATACTGGGATTAAATCCCCCTTCTCCATCCCAGTAAGCTCAACCTAGAGTGAATCTGGTGAGGTTTTTCTCATCACCGGCAAAGCAAGTTCAGAGATTTCTTGCTGTCATGCTTTCAAGTTGGCATGCAATCTCTCTGCCCCCTTTCAAAGGACTTTTAAAAACATTTTTTGCAGCCCTTTTTTCCAGCCACTTGGCAACAGGGAACACCAGGGCTGGAGTGAGAAGCTTCAAATGGATTGGGAAGCATGGTTCTTACTGAGATTGCTGGAGAAAGCTTTTTCTCTTTCTTTAGGGTTTTGTTCAGGGTTTTTTTCAAATTGTTGACAGAAAACAGTGTCTGTAATAATTCTGGGCCTAATGATTTTCAAGCTGTTAGAGACGTGGCACAAGCAGAGCAGGCTTTGTCAGTGCTGAGGGATTCTCATTTGAGAGACTAAATTAACTCTGTTTTTGCTTCTGCACTTTCCTGAATGATACTGGAAAATGTGGAGCAAAAGCAAACCAAAAAAAAAGCCAAAAAAACCTCAAGCACTTGACCACGTGGAGGACACTTAGATTTTCAGTTTAACCTGACCACTGGGATCCTTAGGGTGAGACACAAACTGATGATGCAAGGAGTGAGAGGATTTACTTCAGGTTGCTTTTTGCTGAACTCTTCATTATCTGATGCTCACAAAGAATTCATCTGGAACAGAAAATATGAGGTCATCTCTCTTAATAAGCCATTGCTTAGTGAAAATGAAATAAATACATAAAGCCATGAATTTCAAGTTCTGCTACTTCTAAGATCCAGGTACCAAAACTCAGAGCCTTGTAGGCAGCTATATTTCAGTACCATATAAAAAGTGACAAATTCATAGGCATTACTCAAAGAGATATATTGTACCTTTGGGTAACTGAGAAAACTGAAGGTATTTCATTAGTGATGTCAGACATGCTGCACAGAAGGGCAAGTGCCATGGGAAGTCCTGCTTTTTGCTGAACATCTTGATCAGGGCTGAGCTCTGCTCAGAGCTTGCTGAACACCAAACGCTGCTGTGAAGTTGCTGCAGTGACCACTGTATAAACACTGCCAGACTGGTGGGGTTAAAGACAAACTGCAGTGAAAGCATTTCAGCCATTAGCTGCAACTGTAGTCTGTAACAGATAATGAGCAGCTCAATAAAGCCTAGGAGGAGAGAAATAGAAATAGCCCTGTGCAGAAGGAGAAATAGAAATAAAAGCAGTGTCCTGAGACTGAAGAGACCTGGTTTCAGATCCCAGTGCTTCCAAAGGATTTCTGCCCCACCACGGATGTGAGGCCTTGTCACCATTTAGCTTTCCTTAGGGTTAGAGGATCCAAGCCCAGGGTGGCCCAGGTCAGTTTTTGAGAGCCCGGGCATGGCCGGTGTGTGCTAAAGTGTTCTCACAGCACCTCTCTTCGACTCAGTTTAAAAAAAGAACTGAGAGTAGTTTCTACTTGCCTAAGTGGCTTGTAAATCACCTTGAGGGCTTTGAAAATAGCAACAGCAGCAGTTTGGATCCTGAACTTTCACAGCTTATCATCCTTGTTGATCACTGGCGACCTGGATTTCCTGGAAGATGCTGGATTTTGGCATCCACATACAGTGTGATGCTGAGAAAGCAGAGGATTGAGTGGTGAAGTCTTTTTTTAACGTGCAGGGCCTCTAACTGTTATAGAAAACAAGCTTCTGAACAGCCTTGACATTTTCACTGCATGAACAACTGTGGATGTGTATTTTGCTTACCTCATTCTGTTTCCAAGGATTGCCTACAGGGATGGGGAGGACAAGACCCTTTTTCAGAGCTCTGACCTTCAGAGAGAAATGGAAAGGGGGAAGGCGGGTCCCCATGCACCTGCTTAAAGGAGACAAAGCAAATCTTCTGCCACAAAGGAAACACACATAGGGGGTCCTCTGTACACTGGGAAGAAGAGGTTGAGAGAAAGTCACTCCTGTGCATTTACCTTTCAGCAGCCTAATAATGGCACATTCAAGAAATATAAACTGTACATGATTTTATCTACAGTGAATTTTATTTTCTCCCTTGATCAATCATTTCTGAATGGAAAGACAAGGAAAAGCAGCATCTGCAGCATGGACTAAATTTGTGAATGGTTTTGTAGACTGCAAGTCACTACTGAATTAAACATTCACTTTCTAATTTAAGCCATGTGAAAAGCAATAACTTCTTTAACACAGTCCTGAGCCAGGAGTGGCTTCCTGAGGAGAAGACTTTTTAACTTGTCTGGTGTTGCACTCGGCAGAGCAGAGGGTGCAGCATCCTCCTTCCTCATCCCCAGATATCCACTGGCCGCAGCTCTTTGCCAGTGGAAGACATTCCACTGATTGCTCAAAATCAGACTCTACACCTAAATATGGTATACTGGACATGGTGTGAGTGAAGTGAAATCTAGAATTTCCTGCACTGGGACATGAGCAGATTCCAGTTCATTCAAAACTGTGTTGAATTCAAAAAGCAGTTTTGTGGTCTTCATAGTTCAGGGAGGTTGTAATGCAAACAGAGTGCTTGCCAATCAAATTAATTGCTTGAAAAAATAATTAATTATCAATTCAAAGTCAAGTTACTAATATATGTAACAGTATAAATCCCAGTGCAATCCAAAACATCCAACAAAAGCAGTGTGCACACTGAAGGAAAGAGGTAGCCACACGTGGAAGCAGGTGGGTAACAAGCTGCACTTGTCTGCACTGAACCAGAAGGGCAAAATGAGCCAGGAATCAACATCCTTACTCTCCCCACTGTTACGCACCAGCTAGAGGAAAATAAATCATATGACGATTAATAAAAAAAATTGGCCTTCTAAAGAAAAGACTGATTTTCCCCCATATAATTGATCTGGCTTTCACTTTTCTTTCTACTTCTTCTCTTTGAATGAAGTGCCAGAGGCAGTAAACGAGGTGCTTTAATACCAAAATTACTCTGAAAAGTAAGTTTAATCACATACCTCAAGGTGTTCAGAAAAAAGGAGTACATGGAGTATTTTGTCACTTGCAAGGAAGAAAAGTCTTGAGTTGGAATGGCTGAATTTTTTTTGTAAAAAACACCCTTTTTATTTTTGCAATTTTATTTTACTTTTGAGGTAGGCTCTCCTTCCAGTGGTATGACTTCCCACTGAACACTTCAAGGATAGGGTAGTGCTGCAGTTTAGGCCTCAGTCACAAGGTGATGCAAGGAGTGAGATGGGCAAAAGACCCCTAAGTGGTGCCACATTTTGCCTTGCTCTCCCCAGAGTTCATTTGTTCCCAGAGACAGCGAGTGCGAATCCTCCTGGGCACAGAGCACGAGTCACTGCTGACACAGCGCAAAAGCACAGCCCTGGCTTCTGAGCCCCACTTCAACGCCTTCTTTAGTCCCACGCTTCTGAGACCTTGAGCAGCTGTGTTCAAGATAAAGACAAGGAAGAGGAAACTCAGCTGCCCTTCCAGCTTTCAAAAAGCACTCGAGGACCCAGCTGATGATAAAAATAAAAATAAAAGCAAACCAGCAGATAAAAGCGTAACTCAGAGTTTTGATAGCAGCCAGGAAAGAGCAGTGCAAAGTGCTGATTGCAAAGTGATAGACAGAGGTTTCCATTTCACACATTTCAATTCTAATCTTGCACTCCCAGTCCCATAATGTCTGGACAGATCCCTCATGCAAGGAGAAATGAAAAAAAGGGCAAAAGAGGAGAAATAACTACAAAGCCCAGGGTACAAAAAATGGAAAAGGGGAGGGGGTGTTTAAGTGTTCAGCAATTTGCAGCACAGAGAATTTCCATTCTACGAACTGATGTAGAGGCAAAAAGGCAAGATAAATCAGTGGTTTTTGGCATAGTTTGAGGAAAAGCTCCATGTCAAGGTATAATTGACACTGTTTAAATTCCGAAAGCACAAATGCCAAGAAACTCACAGGACTGTCAGACAATCAGATGATCCTCTTATGACTCACCCTAATCCTCTGAGACAGTTGCCTGTATCTTGTGAAGAGCTGGGGTCCTTCAGTGAAGAGGATGATGACGTAATGAAAACCTTTGTAGCTCTGCTTTTAGCAGCCTTCATAAGAATGCACAGAATGAGACAATTTAAATTTTAGACTATCCACAGAGACAACATTGAGAACATGGAAGAGCTGAAATCCTGCAAAAAAAAGGCAATGAGAGCCTCACCATGAACAGAAGCAAAAGCCTATTGAAGGAGCAGTTGTTATGGAGAGCTGTTGGTGGCTGAAAAACAAAATCAAGGACAAGGCATGAGGGAAGGCCTATCTCTGATTTTCCATAGAAGAAAGAGACAATACCGTGAGAGGTAGAAAGGAGTGTAATGCAAAGAACTGATCCAGCAGAAGTACAGGAAAAGTTACACCCTAATGTTAAGATCTTTCCCAATGGTTCCTTGTATTTGTAACTATATGTAAAAAAAGTGAAAAATATAGAATGTAAAAGACATAGAGTGGCTAAAAGCAAAGATAGCAATGCAGATATCAAAAAGGATGAAACATCAAAGAGAACAGGTAACAGGACAGTGGGCACAACCACAGTTCATTTGAGTTGTGATTTCTCCTCATCTCCAGCAGAAGATACAGCACACATGTGTATCTTTGAAAAAGCACCACTGACTCTTTGTTGTTATAGTTTTTAAAAATCCATCTTTAAACTGATGATAATCTTATGCCAGACTTATTATCATTTCAAGACATCAACTGAACTGGAAGGGAAAGCCTTCATTTTCTTAGCAAAACCTTGCACCTCATAAAGGTTTTATCTGTTGCTATGGCAAAGGCTTTACCCAAAGGAGTTACTTGTAGAACACCACAAGAAGGGGGAATTTTTCAGTTCTTTTCACATGCACATTTTTATACCCCAGACATTTTAATTTAATCATATTTTCCTTTCATACTCCAGACAGTTTCTTTTATTCCTGAGTAAGATGCATGTCTACATCAGCAGAATGGAAGGAGCCAGTCTTATCATCTTCCCCACTGTGAATCAAAATCTACTTTTAATTATAGAATATCAACTATTTCTCTTTGATGACATTCAAGTGCCTATTCCAAATTGAAAGAGCAATAGAATAACTGCCATGGTATTTTCATACGTAGAGTGATGACCTTTTTAATATGATTTCACAGAAACAATGGAGTTACATTCATCAGGTTATATAGAAACTTGCTACTCATTTTTTTTTCAGACATTCCATTTTCAATTCACAATGACATTTGATAGGAGACATCAAAATGCCAGCAGATTGGTGTTTTTTTCAGCCACTTCATCCAACAAGAATTCCCCCTCCCCTCCACCCCGTTTTTTTTTTACAGCGCTGTGTTGTTCACTCATTTGGGACTACTTAAATTTGCTTATTAAATATGTAAGGTCTTCATTATGCAGCCAGAAGCTGAATCACGTAAGATTATGACAAAGCCCTTGTGAGAGGAATTTTTTTAAACTTTATTAACATTAATAGTACGGGCAGCTCACGTAATTTTGTACTTTCCAAACACAAATGTCAATACAGTGGATAAATTGTACTTTTCTTGCTTACCTTCTTAGCCTTCTTTGAAGAAAGGATGACATTCAACCTAAATAATTACAAAACTTAACACATTTCCAGCTATGTTGCATTTTTACATCCTAAAGAGTCATGGACTCTCTTGCCTGGCCATTGATAAAGGGGGAACCTGGGGAAACAGGTAAGAAGCCTAAGGATTTTATTCTTTATAATGACTTATACAGCGTCATAAAGCACACAGTTCTTAATCAAGTAAAAGATTTCACTAATGACCTAATGAGAAGTGCAATAATAGCTAAAGAATGGGAACCTGGATTTGAATTCTTGCACAGAACTGAAGGAAAATTCAGATGCTCAGGTTGTATCCGAAGCAGGCAGCAGCTGAGCAGGAGCATCTTACACCTAACCAGTAGGCAATAGGAGAGAAGAAAAAAACATCTTTTATCCCCCTTCCTGTCAGACAGAAGCCTCAAAAATGCTCCTGAAATGTTGGCTTGCAGGATCTTTTTTCCAAAGAGCTTAGCACACCTCAGTCCTTTCTTTCCACTCTTAACTGGAGGAGGAAGTATCACGTACGTGCCCTGGACACAGAGAGACTTAACAGATGAGGGTTCACCCAAGAAGTGGTTTCTATTCTCTGCTCTATCTGACAGGACTCAATTTCACATCTCAGATAAATTCTATAGTGGAACATTTTGACAATTGCCATGTTGTTACATCGTCACTTCCCCACCTCTCCACTTCTGACTTCTGCTGCCGTGTTTTTCTCCTGCTGGCCCCGAGTGCAGCAGGACTGCTCTGTCTGCTGCGGGAAAGCAGTGCCAGCCCTTCACCAGCCCTGGGGTGTGGCCCCCATAGGGGACTGTCCTGAGGACACATTATTGGATTATTTGTCTGAAAACATACAAACAACCCCATTGCCACTCTTAGATCCTTCTCTTCTCTTCTCCATGATTGTTATTTCTTTTACTAGCAGCTAAAATACTGTTCCATTTGTTATAGTACCTTCTAAAAGCAGACTCCTTTCTCACAAAATGAGCGAAAACTGTTAATTGTTAGGCAAAATTTGTCTCTCCTCTCATCTCCTGTTTCACAATCACGGAATATAAATATTTTCCTCTACACAGAGACAGTTTCAACAGGAAACAACCTACCTACAGTCTGGTACTTGTGTCATTCTAGGGAGAGAATATGGAAAAGCAACAGATAGACAGATAGAATATGAGTCTTCTGCTTATTTCAAGTTTTCTATAAAGGAGAGAAAATCAGCTACAACTTAAAAGAAATCCATGATATTATTCTAATCTCTGGAGGGCTCATTCCATGTTCATAAGCTATTCCGTGTGACTTCCACGAAAATCCATAAACATTCAAATATATATTTTAGAAACACAGCCCAGCAAGAGAGAATGAAAATTCACTATGATCTGGTGAGATGCATGGCACTGAAGTTGTAAAAGGACAAAAATACTTTGCACTATTATAGAGCTGATCCCAAACCTGTCAGATAGGTCAGGATGAGACAACTTTCTTTATTCATATGAATACCAGGTGACAGCTTGTGCACAGTTTCTACAATGAGAAATGGGCATAGTGATTGCTTATTCACTCATGTTCTTTAACAGACAATTCTCCCAAGTTTAATATTTTTAAATATTGGAGGTTTTCTCCTTTCTTGTTTCTGTATTTTTCTACATATTTTCTAAAAAGATTAAAACAAAAAAAAACTTACAAAGAAATTGAGTCAAGAAAAAAAATAACGTGCCTGGAAGAAAAACACACTGGAGTTGCAAGGAAGGAGCTAGTCTACATTACACTTTCAGTCTCATTCCTCAGGCTGAAGACACTTAAATTTTTGAAGCACTGATGTAAAGCAAAACAGATTTAAAAATTTATTTCTCTCAATCATACACAGTGAAATGGAGTTTGAAAGTTGTAACCCACTGGGACACTTCCTGATTCAGGGTGGTTGTGGCTTTAGCTCAGCGTCAGTAAACAATGAGCAGCTCTCTCTTCTGTGGTGCCTATAAAAACCTTACATTTGCATATACAAGTAAATTAAACCGTGTTCTGGGAATGACTCAAAGAAAATGAAATCAATCACATTTATAAGCATCTTGTAACCTTTACCCATTTCTCTGGAAGAGAAATAAAATGAAGACAATTGTACCTTGGTTTCCACAGTGTTGTCTGGGTGTTTGATAGGAATCTGACTGGGAAATGATACCGACAGCAAGATAACAAGAAAACCCATTTATCACTGTGACAGGTGCTCGGTTTTATATGAGTTTAAATTACCAGTGATGGAGTAGGGTTGTCTTTCTCTCATCTCAACCTCATAACCACTGTTTAGACTCAACTAAAGTTTCCATTTCGTAGTAATCAAGTTACATGGAGTCAAATTGTTATTCATGAATTCAAGGAGGTTAAGACTTGAGATTCATTAATGTGATGTTGTCAGCCACAGTGAGCAGGTCCATGGCCTAGAACAGTGTGGTAATTGGTAAATCTGAATGCTGGGTGGTTAATGGCTGTTTATTAGCCTCTAATACATTCTGTGTTATTTAGTCTTACAAGATTTGACACCAGATATTTCTAGTGAGTCGCAACACCCTGACAGTTCACCTTTCTTGTACATCAGTGGACGTGTGCCATAGCCTAACCATGTTATTGAGGAAAAGAAATACAAATCGCCACTTCTACTTTCTGCTGTGCAGAGTGATTTTCCTCCTTTGGATAGCTAGAGACTTAAGGAGCTATTCTGAAACCCAGGGCACCATTTATAGACAATGCCAGCTGTGTCATTTCCATGCCTTAATCTCTCTCTCTTTTTTTTTTTTTCTTTTTCCTTAAGAATACTCTACTCCCTTGACTGTTTTTCTAAGGAGAAATCAAAACCAAAAGAAACAAAAACATGTTTATGATTTCTTTGGAACTTGCTCCATCAAGAGCAATCTTTTCTGTGTACTTCAGAAGGACAAAATTTTACAAGGCAACAGTCTGTAGTAGGAATATCTTTTCACATCTCATTTTGATGGTAGGATACATTGTTAAATATGAAAGTTTGCAAGAGAAAGTCACATTCACAGCATGACACTCGACTGGCGAGAGAGGCATGTGTAAGGCTAGGCAGGATTCAGCTGAGTCACCAGGCCCTACACGGGCTACCAAAGTGCTGTCAGTGTTTGGCACCTTGTATAATTCCTGCCCTTAATGTAGTGTGCTGATCTGTGCTTACATAGGCATGTTCCTCATCATTTGATATAGGACACCAAAGCATAGCTCTGAAAATATAGGGATTTTTAATATAATTCCAATATAATTAACTTATATGTATTTTATTATTTTCCCACCTTGCCCTTTATCTGATACTCATCCTTCAGGTTCCCTCTCTTGAGAAAATTAGAGAGAGCAGGCATAGACTTGAGTTTATTAGGTTAAAAAAGAAAAAAACCCCTTTCATTCTCCTGTATAATATCTCCAATTCCTTTATTTTTCTCTGCACCTGTTTCAGTTTCAAATCACTCTCTTATACAAGTGAGTAGAAAAATATATAAGGAATCGTGCTATGTTGATTGTGGCTGGATACAGGATGCTCACCAAAGCCACTCTACCACTGCCCTTCTTAGCTGAACAGAGGAGAGAAAACTAAAACTCGAGGCTCGAGATAGGGACAGACCTTGGCCATCAGTGCACCTTGGAGCCATCTGGCATTGACTCCAACAGACAGCAGAGAAGATTAAAGCAGTTTCTCACAGAAATGGTAGCCCCCACTACCAAAGTCTTGCCACCCAATACAGGAATAAGATTAAGAACTGTACAGGCTTTGATATCATTGCTAATACTTTGCTATTTCTGTTGTAAACACTGACTGAGATACAGTAGAATGATATTTTCTTTTTCCATAAGTGCATCATACCATGACTGAGCAAAACACGAAACATATTCTCCTTCCCTCCTAGTGCTAAATACTGCCCAGAATTTTTTATTAGTTCTGGCATGCATGACCTTCTCTTTCCATTACTTCAGGGCCTCAGGATCAGTCAGCAAATTCTGTATAGTACCTGGATCCTTACTCTTTATTGGTATCCTTTCTACCTTTGAAATATTAGCATGTTTCAAAAGCATTGTATATTACACTGGTCACAATGAAAAGTGTGATGAGCATATTAAGCAAGATGAGGTTTCAGTATCTCAATTACAAAGCTCCCTTCAGCCCAATATTTTCCTTAGTTGTATATCAGTTTCTCATGCATCTTTCTAGCCTTCTAGTAGTTCTGTTCCTTTTAATCCTAGTCAATAATTTTTTATTATAGCAAAATAGGAAAAGCTTCACAGGAATCTAAATAGGTTAGATCTACGGAAACTGGACTGAGGAGGAGCTTTTCATAGTATAATGCTATTGAGGTGCTTTTCACCTAAACTCACAGGAATATTTAAAATGAAACCAAAACCAATAGGAAACTGTCTAGCCTTTTGCTTTATACCATACTTTGGATTCCTTCTAGTTTCTCGGGAGGATATAAATATACATTAGGGTCAAGGTTTTGGCAGCATTCACAGCATGACAAGGCTTTGAGAAAAAAGAAGCAAACCTAGGCAGTTCCAATTCAAATTGCTTTTTACTTGGCGTCAGGGCTGTTCGCATGCAGACCCAAGTCAGGTCTATGGGTGTGTATCCTCAGCTAGCCTTACCTGAAAGGCTTTTAAGGAAACTCTCAGTGTCTATCATAAAGCTCAAAAACCCAAATGTGTGAAATTAGTTCCCGTGTATATTATAAACCCAGCTGCTCTTTATGAAGCAAATGTAACAAAGGTATTATGCATATAAATTAACATTTCAAAAACATGATCTCGTCTTGGAAATATGAACTGAGACTGAGCCTCTGAAAAGACACTGAGATCTTATTGATGGGGATGGTTTTGCTTTTAAATGGCATTCTATCAAAAGAACAACAACAATAAAAATAAAATAAACACGCCAGGTTTTCATATTGTGATGCAGTGTCATGCATATTAATCACCATAATGAAACTTATTCCAAGTAATTCACGTGCTGCATAAACAGCTTTGTAAAGTGACGCATTTTAATTTTTGGCAAGAACATACTGCTCAAATCTGTGACAATTAGAGAAAAAATTGCGTCTTTGTACCATTTTTGGTCTGACTAGTTTTGTTCTTTCCAAATAATTTTATTAAAATCTAAAGATAGAGCCTTAGGAAACAGTATGAAATGTCTTCTTTTTTTCTCAGCAAGAAATGGACTTGGAGAAGAATGGTACAATGTGACCAAAAGCTCACATACCTGATGGGTTAAGCCTCTCACACATGGTGGGTTATCAAGTCTCCAAAATTATTGCAGCAGTCCCTATTAACTTGTGTACACTGGTGGTACAGATGATGAAAGTGACACAGTTGCTTTCATTATTAACTTCATTATATGATCTGTAACATTATTAGCAGCAAGACAGCAAGTACAGAAGGCAAGCTGATAATGTAATCAAGCACAAGACAGTGAAAAATTGTGAATATATGCTATTTGCATTAAAAAACCCCTTCTTTTTAAAATCACAGCCAGGGCAAAGAGCTTAATGGTAAACCCAAAAGTCTTTGCAACAGAAACTACAAAAAATTGTACAAAAGCTAGAATAGGAAAGGTGTTTTTCAGAGGTATTTTTGTTGATATGTAATGCTAATTAATGAGACTTATTAGTGTTTTTGTTATCGTTTGCATTGCAATTGCTTCAAGTAGACCCAATGAAGAATCAGAATCCTGCTCAGGTAAACTCTTTACCCAAGTATGAAACCCTGTGTTTGTCCCAAATGGATGGTGAGCTACATTTAATGGGACAAATGCTTAAATTGTTTGCTGAATAGCAATTGATTTTAATCCGTGCTTAAAGTTAGTGTGAACTAAATTGTCTTTCTCTTATTGGACTTTTTTTTCCTTCACCCATGGTGGTTTAACCCCAGCTGGCAACTAACTACCATGCAGCCACTTTTTCACTTCCTTCTCCTTGGTGGGGTGGTGGGGAGAATTGGAAAAAAAGTAAAACTTATGGATTGAGATAAAAACAATTTAATAATTGCAGCAAATTAAAATAAAAAATAAGAATAAAAATAATGACAATTATAAAAATAATTGTAATGTGGTTATGTTTTTTCCTCCGAATGGTTCATTCTGTTCCCCCCCTTTCAAATGTATGGCATACCCCAAGTTGTAACTGTCTACAATCCCTTCCTCAGTACTCCAGTTGGTTCATGTGATTCCTCCTACCCTCCGTTCCCGTTGGTTCCTGAAATGTGTATCCTCCCCTGTTAGCTGTTTATTGGTGCAAGTCTTGTACACGTGGGCTTTTGAACCTGTTTTAAGAGTGCCTAGGGGCTGCGNCTCGCCCTCTCGCCATTCCCTCCTCCTCCCCCCTCCCCCTCTCCCCTCTCCCCTTTCCCAGTCCCCCCCCGGGCACGGGACGGGGAGAAATAACGGGGAGCAATAAACGCGATACAATATTGTAAGGAAAAGGAGAGAAATAAAACCAAGGAAAAGAAGTGATCCACAATGCAATCACTCACTATCCACTGACTGATGCCCAGCCAGTCCCCAGGCAGCGATTGGTGCCACCCCACCAAATTCCCTCAGTTTATACACCGAACATGATGTTCTATCATATGGAACATCCCTTTGGCCAGTGTAGGTCAGATGTCCTGACCCTGCTCCCTGCGGCTTTTTGTGCGCCTCCACACTGGCAGATCAGGAGATACTGAAAAGTCCTTGACTTAGAGATTCGCTGTTTAGCAACCCCTAAAACATCAGTGTAGTATCAACATTATTCTCATACTAAATACAAACACAGCACTGTACCAGCTGCTAAGAAGAAAACTAACACTATCCCGGTGTTAAAAATGTTTCTGGAAGTTGTATCTTCTAATTGAATTATACACAGTGTTTAGAAAGATGATACCATGTGCATGGTTGGAGATTGTAAAAACTAATATAATATAAATACCAAGACTGCTGCGTTGATTGGTTCAGTCAAATTATTTATGTAAAATGGATCTGTAAAACAAGATAGCCATAAAACTCTGGTCTTTGACTTCTGGCTTTTAAAAAATTCCTCTCGAAATTCACAAGGAAGGGATTAAAACTTGGATTTTCAACAAAGTTTTCATTACGTGTGACAGAACAGTCTGAAGCTTAAACTTGAACTATGACAAATCTGAGACCAAAAAACCCCACAACTATTCTTCTCTGCCTCACTGCTTGGTTTTCTAGTCCAGCTCTTTTCCAAGAGGATAGTTGTGTTCTTTTAATTGCCATGGGTCACTCTTACATCCAGGCTTATCCTGACCTTGTTCAAGCATGATGAGTCCTTGTAGTTACAGCAGCGCAGTAACCATACTCAATGAGTTCTGCCAGCAACCAGTTACTCCAAAGGCAAAAGGACCACTGTGAACCAATATCCACAAAGGTGTTCAGATCACCAACCTCTGTGAAATGGACCTAGACAACTCTGTTCCCTTCCTGGCATAACTTGCTGCAGCTGTCAGGTATTTGCTGTGCTTGTAAACTAGTGGTTTTAATCACAGTACAGACTCCATCTCAGTCATCAACGATAAATGCTTTAACAGTGCACATGTCTAATTCTATCTATAACATCATCAGGAGCTAAGTTAGAGTCCTTGAGCATGTGATGACAGTTAATTAACTGCGGTCACGGGTGGGTTAATTTTACTGAGAAATCTCAAGCACTGAAGACCTCTGTAATTTGCTGTATCCCTTGTTCCTCAGGAGAACAGATTCTGAGCTAAACTTCAAAAAATTCATCATAAAAATATTACCATAAAACAAGATAAGAAACACAAGTCCCTCTTCAAGAAAATAAATAAAACATCAGGTTTTATCAGTCTCCTCTAATTAACATGGCAACCGTTCTATTCCTTCCTGGATCCTCCAGGGCAAAGGATGTCAGGTGGTGACATGATGCAAACACCCCGGTGAAAAAAGGGAAGCAGCTGGTGTGTGTTTGAAGGGGGAGTTATTTCCTAGCAATGCAGACTCCTCTGGAACTCATCCCACACCTTTTGCAGATAAATAACTTACACATGCTGACAATATGTCACCTTTGGAGAAATTACAGTATGTATAGTATGCAAATGATATACAGTCACTGTGCATTTTGATTTCTTCCCATTTGTAGAAATGCAAAAGATATACAAGAACAGAAAGAGAAGCGCAGAGGACTGGGTAGCCACAGGCAGAGAAAGCCTTCATTAGTAAGTGAAGTTCTTGTGTGACAGGGGAAGACACCCACATCTGATGTTTTGATAATACAGTAACAGACATGAGACCGTGTTACACTCCTCTTATCCCAAATCCACATCTGTGCAGCTTAAGAAATAGCTGATAAACACACATGATAAACAAATGAGTGACTACATGACCTACATTATAAGAAGGGGTAAATAATGGGATCAAAACATCATCTTTGGTCCTTAAAATCTATGATACTCTTTTCTGCCTCTATTTGTGATAATGTCTATCTCACACTGAATATGGGGTGTCACACACCCCGCAATATGACTAAGTGGCTGAAGTCTATCCCAGGACTTGTCCTCTAACACAAGT
Organism: Platysteira castanea; assembly: GCA_013397175.1. Lineage (NCBI taxonomy): Eukaryota > Metazoa > Chordata > Aves > Passeriformes > Platysteira > Platysteira castanea. Next base: position 596,881 of record VYXC01001380.1, read on the forward strand.
TCCACAGCCTGCATTTTTTTCCTGTTGAAGAGCATCTACAGATGACAGCAACAAGTGATTTCGAATGTTTTGCCAACAGAAAAACTTTGGTGTTTATTTGTACAGCTGGAGATCTTCAGCAGAGATCTAATCCAATGTTAATGCAACAGGATTCCTTCCCTTGACTTCAATTCTATCCAGATCACAGGAATTTTCCTAAACTACTTTGACATCTTTGCCAAGTTGCTGGCCAGGGTATATAGTAAACAGACCAGAAGGTGGTCCACACCTTCTGGTAAGACTCCTCTGAAGCTCTGAAAAGCTGGATGATATGCAGATTGTAAACCCTGAAGCAGTTGTACAAAGCAGTGACAGCTACACATGTGCAGTATTCCCTCACTGATAACAATATTTTGAGGAGACGGACAGCTGGTGACCCAAGTCAGAGCGCGGCAGAGGAGGACAGAATATTCCCCACCCAAGGGTGCTCAAATGAGATGAAAATTCTGGATGTAAAGGTCCTTCTTTGTTTGCTTTCCCCAGATATTTTGCCATTAGGCAGTCATAGGATGTGCCAGCATAGGAATGCACTAACAAGTGAGGGCTGAAGCCCTGTAATTCAGGCACAGCACTGCAAACATACCCAGAGGAATCACACAGTGAGGACGGACTAATCCCAGGCCTGGCTGTGCAGGCAGGTCCTGCCACACAGGCTGGGGCAATCTGTGTAGATTAATAACAATGACTGTCCAAAATGACTTCCCTGTTTTAGCCTATGCCCTTGTTTGCTAGCGAACCATTGTGAGAGGTAAGAGATTATAATTACCAAACAAGAGATAATAAGAATGGAATGAAAAAGAGAGCTGATTTCTGGGCACTAGAAATGGCAGAGTACAACTTGCTGTGCTCATTACCAGGAGACAAGCAATGAGATGATAAAAGTTCTCAGTGGTGGATTTAAATTTCTGCCTTTATAAAAGAAACTCAAAGAGAAAAGTTAACAACAGGTGAAAGCACAGTTGGATTAGGGGAATGAGTGCAGCTGTATTGGGGAAAGACTTTAGGATGTGCAACAGAGAACAAAACACCAACATACATCTTTGATGCAGAGAAGGATCTAGCCTGAAAGCACACAGCAGAAACTGCTGACGCAATGAGGATTTTTCCAAAAGGCCAGAAGTTTACAACTGTGTCACAAATTGTACACAACAGTTGAGGCACTGATAACAACAAAGAACAAAAGAAAAACAACCCACAATACAAAGAATTGACAGCTCATGACCAAATCCAATACAAAATGTAATAAATTAAGGTCTTTGAGACGGCATGCAAGTCTGTTTATCCGATTACAAAGAAAGTCCCAGAGAATTTGTTATTCATTTAGCATCATGAAGTACCTTAGCGCAGCATCTTGCCAAATGTTTAATTTAAAAGACATTACTCCAGAGTATGTTATGACATGTTTTACAGATTAAAGAAACATCTCTTAAAATGGCACTTGTTAGAGAATCTGTGCTTTCTTCTGATTTCTTCAAAATTGTCAGACTCTGTATGAAAGGTTGATTTTTGGGAAAAACAGCAGCAGCAGCAAACAACAACTCATATTAGCATTCTGACTTTGATGGACTATTTAAGGAGCATATGGTCCTGATTGCCAAAATGCTTGCTTGAAAATACCTAAAATATTATATTCAGTTACGTGGCACAGACAGTAGAAGGATGAATACTCTTCTTTTTTTAATATTCTTTCTTTTTTTCTTCAAAGAAAGCAACTCTGGAGCAGATTGTAAATTACACTAAACTTAATTCATATCCAAAGACTTCTAGCTTGCTGCAAGACATACCATCACACATGTCAAACTGACTCTTTGCCATTGTGCCACAGTGCAGATTACTGCCTGAACTGAGGCAGAATTAGCAAACCAGTGTGCTATCAGCCTAATAAACTGCAGCTTGTAGCTACAACTGGCTGTGCTAGCTGTGAATCTCCCAGCAACAGAAAGACTAATCCCAGTTCTTCAAGTACTTATGGTGAAGTGTGAACCATTCTTTTCATCCTTTTGCCCTAAAAAAAGTGAGTTCAGTAGTCTTTCTTCTTCAGGTCCAGAGCAGTAATTCTTCAAGCTTTTCCTGTAATGTCAGTAATGTGTAGTCCCTTCACATATTTGCATACAAGAAGAGGAGTGTAGCCTATTTGCAAAACATTTTTTTTTGTGGAATCAAGCAGGTTATTTTATTAACAGTGGTGTTTGCAGGGTACATTTAATGATCTGGACATGTTTACTTTGAAGAGGGATCTACAAATGGACTTTCAAATGGAACAAGCCAAATGAGAAAACAGATCCATTACTCAACCAACATGGGGAAAAAGAAATAAGAAATTTAATTATCAAAAATTGGAAAGAAGAATTTAAAAAATCACATAAAATTATTCTTCTTTTTCCCCACTCTCATTTCTCTAAAACTAGAAAAAATATCCTTGACTTATTTCTAGCATTGTTTAACAATTTAAGAATAATTCTGAAACTTCAGAGTGAGACTACATTGACAACAACAGCACCAGGGATTGAGAGATACAGACTGAAAGCAAGTCCATTAGAATCACCACCTGTTTACACTCCTGGACTGTAACTTAATAAATAACAAGCTTTGTGAAATTACAACAGTATTGGAAACCAACAACATCATTGCAAGTGCAACAAAGAACATCCTGGCATAAAAAAACTATAAAGGAAAATAAGAGATCGATAAGTTTTTAGAAGGATGATAGAAGAGCCAATTAAATAATTTGGGCAGAATGATATAAGGCACATTAAAATAGCCTTATTGATGCATGTCTAGGTGCCAATACTGTCATTTAAGGTGTACCTAACTTCAAGAATTCTGATTCTGATCAATATGCTCTCCTTTCTGAAAAAGAGATTAACCACCAGTGATAGATGACTACTTTTTATCCATCTTCAGTATAATCGCTGATCCACCATTTTCAATCAACATTTCCAAGGACATGATAGAGGTCCCTATTTAATCTTTTGTCAGACTCTGGAAGGCCCCAGAGGACAGTCAATAAGTACTTGTCTATGAATACTCTAGAGGCTGGGCTAGAGTTACATTTAATTTCCCACTGGAGGAACTGCTTGTCCATGTCTTGTCCTGAAATGACAAGTGTGAAGTCAAAAATGACAAGTCTGAAGTGTGTAGGCTTCCAGATGTTTGTACATAAATCAAGCACTGGACACTGGATGCAGAAGATGTCTTCAGAGCACCTGCAGGTGGTTCTGCCTGCAAAACCCTGTGGTTCAAACCCTTCCTGGAATGAGTGATGAGCTCTGGGGACCTGGCAGCTCTTGGTTACAATCTACAAGATGCTCTGAACTATTTGTCTCTGACCTCAGCTCAAGAATTTGCCATCACAGGACAACTAAATAAAACCATGTAGTTTTCAAAGACATGAAAGAGAGTTGCACACCACCCACTTGCTTGCTGTATTAACTTGTGCTTCTCATGGCTCCTCGCAGCAGTTCCTAAGGTTCTTCGCTCAATGCAAATCAAACACATTTGTGAACTCCTCAGGCTATTCAAGCACATGGAACAAAACAAAACCCTGCTGCTATCACACAGAACAGCAAGCATTATAAGTTTCCCATGCCTGAAAATATCTGATGGAACAAGCGTGTCAAAAAATCAAAGCAAAACCGTGTATGCATCTGGTGCAATAGGAAACTTCAAGGTACATGAGGTCCTTGCCATAGGGAATATGTGCTGCCAGTACTTGTGCTGGTGTCTGACTGTGGACAGGAATTGTTTTGCTCAGTATTACTTTAATGCTTTATATGGCACTCAGATGCTGAGTGCACTGAGCCTTCCACTGCTATCAGTGTTGAAGAAGTTCTAGAAAAATTCTTAGAGAACTGTTCTTCTCACATGAGCATTTTACTTGTGGAATGCTTTATGTTAGCAAAATCCAGGGTTGGTATGAGACAGTGAATGAGTACAGCTGGCACCTGGAGTATGCTGGAATGCCTGTGTTAGCATTTTGATGTGCTCAAGCAGCCCCTTTGGGGTATAAATTTGCCCGTGCTTATAGTAGAAGGCCCAAGGTATTGTCTCAAGGGCATGGTGTGTGCTCAAGCAGCTCCCTGTGGCCAAAGCCTTGGCCAGTTGCCATCGAGAATGTCCCACTCGTGAGGTGGGTGCACCTTATCTGCCAGGCAGAGACCTGGGGGCCAGGGCTGGCAGCCTGCATGAGCCTCTTTATTGGCACACCTGCCATGTAGACATGCAGTTTGAGAGCTCTAATGGATTGTATCCAACCAGCTTCCAAATCTTTCTTTTCTTTTTTGTTTTGTAGGGGGTTTTTTGTTGTTTTGTTTTGTTTTGTTTTGTTTTGTTTTGTTTTGTTTTGTTTCGTTTCGTTTCGTTTCGTTTCGTTT